>JAWPHD010008191.1:0-62500 GCA_037043455.1 Cyrtodaria siliqua
CTTGTCCAATGTAAAAATCTACTTTTTTGCTAGGATCAATTAGACATCAAAAGCAATATTCCTGTGAAGCTTCATGAAAATCCGTCAAGTAGTTGCTGATCATTTTAGAAAAACTCCCATAGCAATATCACTTATAGTTTTCAGAAAGTAGTCGCTACAATATTTTTTTAATCTATTTTTAGCCGTGGTGGCCATCTTTTGCTAGAATCAACTAGGCATCAAGAGCAACATTCCTGCTCTCGGGCCTCATATGGCTATCTCGGGCCAAAATCACAAGAGGCACACTTACCCGAGTTAAAAACATCTAAGAACTGGCACATAAAATCAGTGAAAATACCCTTTTTTACAAAACAAATGAAAATTAATTAGTGACGCCATTATACGATTACTATTCGGCATTCATTTGCATATTTATTTAAGCAGTGTAATATGATCAACATATCATGGCTTTATTACACTCCCTCACCGCAAGTGCCTCGGTAGCTCAATGGATAAGGCCTCGTCTTTAGAGCTACAGTCCTGGGTGGGTTCGCTCCCTGTTGGAGGCATGTCTGATGGGAAATTTCATCCTTCATCTCATCTCCCACTGAGGTTGCTGTCCCAATATTACCTAATATGATATGTAAACTGGACGTAAAAATCCACTTCATTCATTCATTTACTCACACCACAAGTTATGTAATAAATAATGTTGCCATATGATAACTTTGTATTCTTTGTACGATGTTTGTTGCCTCGATCTTCTCCGTGTGACGCAGAACAACAGAACACCCTCATTCATATCTATAATCCAATATTTTTAACGTTTTCATTTATAGAAATTTAAGAGAAAATTACAATTGCACACCGAGCAGATTAAAGAAGACAATCGACCTTTGGAGATCGCTGGGCCCGATACTTATACGAGCGTATTTAGTTATCGGTGGTACATTTTCAATTTCTTTTGTTTTCTTACTTAATTTTTGATTCGGTGGTTCCACTACTCCGGCCGATAAAAGGCTCTGGGTATTGTTACTTAAAGGATATGACCATTGTTGTCTGCTTTTTAATTTAGCTGTTACTTGTGATACGCAGGCTTCATAATTGCTGCTCCCACCTAAATTCCATTATGTTTATTTTCGCTATTCGGGGCATTTAATTTTATTAGATACTGGGACCATACGCCGTACGACATCGGGAAGCATGTAACTCCATGTCCACCGCCGTATGCATGCCATCTTCGGGATAGTTAAAATTGTGTACTATTGATTTTATGAAAATGGTGTTTTACGGCACGTCGACACATAAATAGGTCATATTGTGCGCAAAAAAATGATGAAAAATGAAGAATTAATTAAAAATTAATGTAAATATATAAAGATAAAATTATTAAAAAATAAGGGATGATAAGTGTAATATAAACTATGTATGTAAATCAACAAATGCCCGTCAACGGGTATATAAACAAGTAAAAATATATAAGAACACATTATAATGATTTATATAGTCTGATCTCTTGAAGGAAATCTAAAACAAGACTAAAATCTACAGTATCAAATAACTCTTTCATAGTATTAACATTGTAGTACTTTTGACGCATAGGATCAAAGTCTACACATTCCAGCATTATGTGTTTGACCGTTAACGGTGCAAAGCAGGGTATACATTCTGGTTATTGCTCACCTTGTAATAAATATGAATGAGTATAACGTGTATGCCCTATCCTGCACCGGGCTAGGACAACTTCCTCTCGACGAACGGGTCTACTAGAAGAACGCCATTCTCCGAGTAACGGTTTAATTGAATGGAGTTTATTGTTAACTAACAAATCCCAAGCGGTTTGCCAAGAGTTACGAATGTATGTGTTAATACAACTTTTAAAATCAGTATAAGGTAATTTGGTATTAGATATATCTAATGCTGCCTTAGCAGCACTATCAGCTCTATCATTACCACGTATTCCTACATGGCTTGGAAGCCAGCAGAAAATAATAACATTATCAATTATAAGAGAATTGTACTTTTCTAAAAGTTGAAGCACAACTGGGTTATCATGTTTCATATTACCCAGTGCTTGAAGAGATGAAAGGGAATCAGAAAAGATTACAAAATGGTCATCATCAGATTCCTGAATATAATTTAAGGCAAGTTCAATTGCCTTAAGTTCAGCTGAAAAGAGCGAGGCCTTGTCAGGCAGGCGGCTCTTTATGCTGTGTTTGTGAACAGCTGCTGCAGCTACCTTATCTCCATCTTTAGAGCCATCTGTGTAGATATGTTGAAAGTCACTGTATTTCGATTGAATTTCATTAAATTTGCTTTGGAAGACAGTAGGGTCTGTACTGGATTTGTTTTTATTACAAAGATCAAAAATAATTGTTGGAGTTTCCAAAGTCCACGGTGGAATTTGTGGTACTTTGTACTTGGCAATCAAATTTAGGTCGTTTTCAGTGTCTCTTAATTTTGGTTTAATACGAAGACCAAATGGTTGAATTGCCTTCGGTTTTCGATCAAAAAGAGGTTCACAACTAGGATTAAAAACATTATCGAAAGTTTGGTTTGAAGGGTTAGACTTTAATTTAATGGCGTATTGAAGAGCTAATTTGTCTCGTCTATGAGACAGTGATGATTCATTGGCTTCAACATATAGACTTTCGGCTGGTGATGTACGAAAGGCACCTAAGGCGAGTCGTAATCCTTGATTATGTATAGGGTCGAGCATCTGCAAGTACGACTTGCGAGTCGATCCATATACTATTGAGCCGTAGTCCAGCTTGCTGGAATGTGTAGACTTTGATCCTATGCGTCAAAGGTACTACAATGTTAATACTATGACCTAGTTATTTAATACTATAGCTTTTAGTCTAGTTTTAGATTTCCTGAAGGAAGTCCGACTATATAAATCATTATAATATGTTCTTGTAGATATTTACTTTTTTATATACCCGTTTTCGGGCATTTGTTGGTTTGCATATATGGTTTGTATTACTAACATATCGTCTCTTATTTTTTAATAGTTTTATCTTGATCTATTTACATTAATATTTAATTAATCCTTCATTTCTTCATCTTTCGTCAGTTTTTGCGCACAATATGACCTATTTATGTGTCGACGTGCCGTAAAACACCATTCATTCGAAAATCGTCGGAGCGCCATAAATGACAGAGCGCCGTATTTTATACCATTTCCATTCAAGATGGTTGACATCGATACGTATCGCCGGCGAATCGGCGGTTTCCGTTCGAAGACATTTCTTTTCGATCTTTCAACCCTTCATGTTGTCGGTGTGTTAGGTTTCATTGGGATGTTGTTACTGATTGGTGGGATCGAGTCCAATTCGGGCCCAATTCAGGTATTGTGATGTTTGTTTACATTGATCTGATTCTCTGAATTGTCCCGCTATCTCAACTTATTTCAATCAAACATGCATTCATGTAGATATATTGTCCTAGGCTACTGGTTTACAATCTAGACATGGAAAATAGATCTAAACAGACATACGTATTTATTTATATTTAAAAATTCGTAAACAGTAAACTTTGACCGATTGCGACGCGATATTCATTAAGATATAATTCATTTTACTAACACCGGAAATTGAGGAGGAAATACACGAAAAATATTATAAAGATACGCCTAGTCCCGAACAATTTTACCAAGAATTATTAAAATGAAAGGCCTGCCACAAAACTAGTACTGAAATATATTCTTAAGAAAAAGTATTGAGCTGTGTGATCCCGACTATTTTCCAAATGTTTCATCAGTTTTAAAACTTCTAATTTGTCTGCCAGTAGAGTGTAACACCTTAGGCAGGGCCAAATGTGACCCGAGGGCTACATGTACATATGTACATATGAGAGCTTTGTGGTTTCAGAGAAGAAGATTTTTTAAGTTTTTCCCTATACAAGTCTATGTAAAACATGACCCCTGGGGTGGGGTCAAATGTAACCCTACGGTCACCATTTCGGTAAAGGACCATAAGAGTATATATTGTAAATGCAAAATATTAAACCTATAGCTCTTGTAGTTCCAGAGAAGAATATTTTAATGTGTTTCCTATATAAGTCTATGTAAAACTGTGACCCCAGGGTCGACATTCGAACAAACTTGGTAGATGACCATAATCTTATAGTAAATACAAAATATTAAACCTCTGACTCTTGCAGTTTCAGAGAAGATTTTTTCCCCCTATATATGTCTATGTAAAACTGTGACCCCCGGGGCGGTGCCAAATGTGACCCAGGGTCACCATTTGAACAAACTTGGTAAAGGACCATAAGCTTATATTAAATGTAAAATATCAAACCTCTGGCTCTTGTAGTTTACGAGAAGATATTAAAAAAATCCTAAATAAGTCTATGTAAAACTGTCACCCTCGGGCGGGGACAAATTTGACCCAAGGGTCACCATTTGAACAAAATTAGAGGACCATAAGCTGATGCTACATGTAATACATGAGAGCTCTGTTCCATGTGGTTCCAGAGAAGAAGATTTTTTTCAGTTTTTCCCTATACAAATCTATGTAAAACTGTGACCCCAGGGTGTGGCCAAATGTGACCAATGGGTCACCATTTGAACAAACTTGGTAGAGGACCATAAGCTTATAGCAAATGCAAAATATTAAACCTTTGGCTCTTGCAGTTTCCGAGAAGAAGATTTTTTAAGTTTTTCCCTATACATGTCTATGTAAAACATGTGACCCTTGGGTCACCATTTGAACAAACTTAGTACAGGACTATACGCTTATAATCAATGTAAAATATCAAACCTCTGGCTCTTGTAGTTGCCGAGAAGAAGATTTTTAAAAAAAAATCCTTTATAAGTCTATGTAAAACTGTGACCCTCGAGGCGGGGACACATTTGATCCCAGGATCACCATTTGAACAAACTTAGTAGAGGATCATAACCTGATGCTATATGTAATACATGAGAGCTCTATGCCATGTGGTTCCAGAGAAGAATATTTTTTTCAGTTTTTCCCTGTACAAGCCTATGTAAAACTGTGACACCCGGAGTGGGGCCAAATGTTACCTCTGGGTCACCATTTGAACAAACTTGGTAGAGGACCATAAGCTTATAGCAAATGCAAAATATTAAACCTCTGGCTCTTGCAGTTTTAGAGAAGAAGATTTTTTTAGGTTTTTCCCTATACATGTCTATGTAATAAAACATGTGACCCTTGGAGCGGGGCCAAATGTGACCCCAGGGTCACCATTTGAACAAACTTATTCATTCGATCTTTGGAGATCGCTGAGCCCGATACTTATATTTAGTTATCGGTGGTACATTTTCAATTTCTTTTGTTTTCTTACTTAATTTTTGATTCGGTGGTTCCACTACTCCGGCCGATAAAAAGCTCTGGGTATTGTTTAACCACTTATAGGATATGTTGTCTGCTTTTTAATTTAATCTTTTGGCTGTTACTTGTGATACGCAAGCTTCATAACCGCTGCTCCCAAATAAATTCCATTATGTTTATTTCGCTCTTCGGGGCATTAAATTTTAATAGATACTGTGACCATACGCCGTACGACATGGGGAAGCAATTAACTCCATGTCCTCCGCCGTATGCATGCCATCTTCGGGATGGTTAAAATTGTGTATTATTGATTTTATGAATATTGAGTTCTGCTCAACCCGGGGCTAGAGGGCGTGAGCGGTAGCTAGCATATTTCACTACCGTTCATGAACAATCTCAACCGAGACTGCAATATTTCGTATGTGTCGTGCTCAGCCATTTCCAAAGGTCCATTATTATACTCTTTTTTTGGTAAAGGACCATACGCTTATAATAAATGTAAAATATCAAACCTCTAGCTCTTGTAGTTTCCGAGAAGAAGATTTTTAAAAAATTAATCCTATATAAGTCTATGTAAAACTGTGACCCTCGGGGCGTGGACAAATTTGACTCCAGGCTCACCATTTGAACAAACTTAGTAGAGGACCATAAGCTGATGCTACATGTAATACATGAGAGCTCTGTGCCATGTGGTTCCGGAGAAGAAGATTTTTCTCAGTTTTTTCCCCATACAAGCCTATGTAAAACTGTGACCCCCGGGGTAGGGCCAATTGTGACCCCTGGGTCACCATTTGAACAAACTTGGTAAACGACCATAAGAAAAGTATGATAATGGACCTTTGGAAACGGCCGAGCACGACACATACGAAATATTGCAGTCTCGGTTTGATTGAGACTGTTCATGAGCGTTAGTGAAATATGCTGGCTACCGCTCACGCCCTCTAGCCCCGGTTTGAGCAGAACTCAATATTCATAAAATCAACAGTACACAATTTTAACCATCCCAAAGATGGCATGCATACGGCGGTGGACATGGAGTTTCATGCTTCCCCATGTCGTACGGCGTATGGTCCCAGTATCTAATAAAATTAAATGCCCCAAAGAGCGAAATAAAAATAATGTAATTTAGTTGGGAGCAGCGGTTATGAAGCCTGCGTATCAAAAGTAACAGCCAAAAGACTAAATTAAAAAGCAGACAACATATCCTATAAGTGGTTAAACAATACCCAGAGCCTTTTAAAGGCCGGAGTAGTGGAACCACCGAATCAAAAATTAAGTAAGAAAACAAAAAGAAATTGAAAATGTACCACCGATAAGCTTATATTAAATGCAAAATATCAAACCTCTGGCTCTTGTAGTTTTTGTAATACATGAGAGCTCTGTGCCATGCGGTTCCGGAGAAGACGTTTTTTCTCCGTCTTTCCCGATACAGGCCTATATAAAACTGTGACCCGTCTTTCAAAATATAAAAGTAATTTAAGGACTCTTCTGCGACAAGGACTATCACAACCTGACGTCTATGGTGATGTAATTTATAAACTTCGTAATATTCTTGGTCATGATCACTTTCATACTATCTTTGTTAAACTTTTTATCAAAAGAGGTTATGACCCTATCATTTTGCAACGTACTGCATCCTTGGTGGTGGACCCTTTTACAGTTCGCGACTATGCTTTCCTCTTTAATTGTATTGTGACAGGACAGGCTGTGGACCCTACCTAAAGCCCATTGGGACGGTGGCGTTTGATGTTTGTCTATGATCTTCATTGTCGTGCCCTTAATGGTTTATTCTCTTGTTGCTCTGGCTACTGCCAAGTCAATGAGTACCTTCATTGTGGCTTTCTAGGCTATTGTTTTTTGTATTATATTTACACGAGCATATTTGTGTTTTACTTATATTGCCTATTGATGCTGCCTTGTTGGTTAGAGATTAGATCATGGCGGGCATTTCTTTATTTACACTGTCCCGTTTTAATGGGATGACAGTAGGGTAAGTGTGAGGTTTGGTGCACCCTAGAACCGGTTTAAACCCCCAGTGGCCTAATTTGCCACTGACCGTTCCAAGGCGGTAGCCCTATTGTCAGCCATTTTGTGTTTGTGATGTCGTTTGCATTTACTATTTCTTTTGCCTTGTTTGTCTGTTTGCGTGTTTGTTTCTGTGTTTTGTCCTCCTTGAATGCTACTTTCACTGTCCGATCTTTTTATATTTCTTTACACATGTATGGGGGAAAATAAAAGTCACGAGCTTGATTGTGATTATTTGTGATGTTATCGAAGTATAACACGTCAATGATCAGCCACAAATTGTATCAAACCGCGTAGTTTAACGAGAAATAATAACCAATACTTAATAATTACGAACCTCTATATATATATTTTTTTTATTATCTTAAAACTGTTATATGACATTTACCCCAATTTTATTTTATAAAATTTTATGCTTTAACAAACTTAAAAGTATGAACATATTTTATTAAACATCACTTATACCAGAGATCTAAGAAATTGTTTCTTATAGAATATCACATTTATTAGACCAATCTCCCTTAACAAATTCTTAAATCTCCCAGATTATGTCTTCAAAAGTAACACATGTACATGTATGGCTCCAACCCAGAATTTTCAATGTGAGTAAGTAGGTTCCTGATCCTTTTTATTAGAATCATAGACCTATATGTAATGAAAATTGATCCATGATAGAATCTACCGGACTGGATCGCGAGAGAATATTGGCACTAGTGATGGTCAATCGGTTGAAATTTACAATCAATCATCGGTTACAATCGGTTGAATGTTACCGATCAAACATCGGTTATAATCGGGTAGTCAATATGAAGCATAACGTGAGTATGATAATCCGAGTTTGAGGCCTTGAACTTAGAATTATTTCTGAAAAAGCATGTATTCTTTCCTGTCTTGTGCCTTATGCCATTGCCATTTCATCAGCAAAATAATGCTAACTGATATAAATATGTTTATTTGTTTATATATTTCCATAATCTAGTATTTTGAGTGGTTACGGAAATCAACGAGGCAATACCGATGTAATCCAAGCTGAACGGAAAAGACCGAACGATGATTTGGCCCTCATTTGCATGTTTATTTAACTAGTGGAATATGATAAATACATCATGGCTTTATTACACTCCCACACCGTAAGTTATGTGATGAAATATTAAAGTGCCATAATCAAAAGTCAGTGGACCGGAATAGTGTTAAAATATGGCAGCTCTTTCTTCATATTCATTATTGATAATTCCTAAAAGTATGTCAAAGAGATTTAAAAGGGGTAGTTCAGTATTTCCTTATACAATCTTCTTCTGACATTCTTTAATACCAAGCTCCAGCTAAATCTGTTAAGAAGTTTAGGAGTAGTCTGGACAAGAAAGTGTGTTGTACATGTATAGGTACAATGGCAACACTTTATCCAGATAATTAGCATAATTGTATATGTCACTGAGTCTTCCTGTCTTAAGTACCCCTCAATATATACCGACCTAAATCTTGACTTCAACAAGCCAAACGCTCGCACCACCACCATGCTGGATTTTGAATGGGCATTGTTGAACGCTAGTTCTGCTGGAGTTGCTGGATTTGGCAATGGTGTTACTAGGCTAAAGCTACACAATCCCGATAAAAGGCACACTAGAACTGAACAAATCTAACGGTTATTACGCATGTTGTACTAAGTGATTACTGTATACGTGTGGGTTCATATATACAACATGCGCACCACCTAAATTCACTGAATATTAATGAGATAAGGCGGTACTGTATGAGACGCTTCAGGTACTTTGTGAATCGACCACTGGTCTTATAACGGGTATAAAAGTGGATTTTAGCAGACGGCATTTTACCACCGAACTGATGAGACCAATCTTCAGTAGAAAGACCTAATAGGAAATACAAGTCATTAGAAATTGAAAAGGAAGCTATAAATGTACTTACTCAAACAACCTTATAAGTCCATATTTATATATAATCCAAAACAATACCTATAATTAAAGGTAGCCTTTCCAACTATCGCGTTGCATCAAAGAAACTATTATATACAAATAATCCTCCATTTTTATATGTGTGTGTGTGTGTTTGTGTGTAGTGTATATTGACACAAAACACAAGGGAGACATTGTTTATCGAAATTGGAATATTGGTAGAGGCTCGTAACTAATGGTAAAGATGGAGATATAGTATTTGTTATGTGAAGTTATGCATGCATGGTTTACACATATTAGTAGATTCTAAATCAACATAATTTTAATGAATTCCTCTTAATTTATGCATGAATTGAAATTTTGAAATTGAAAAAAAAAATGGATAGAGAGATACAGAGAGACACAGAGAAAGAGAGAGAGAGACATAGAGAGTCAAAAAGAGGGAGAAGGAAAGAGAGAAAGAGAGAGACACACACACAGAGTGTCACAAAATGTCACGGGTAGAGCGTATTGGTCGTTCATAGCTCTTGTAAGTTATCGGTTACACCCAAAATCTATTGTTCGAGTTGAAACAATTTCACAATATTCATGATCTATTCATGTAACACGTAAATGCGTGCACATTTTAAGTGGCCGCCAGAGAGGCCGTGTCATAAGTTTAGTTTTGTGCTAATGCATGTAAACGTATAGGTATATTTTCCTTAAACGGCAAAACTGTATAAGGGGCCTCTCGTGTAGATTCAATACTGCAGATTTAGCCACGTTTGTCACGGACTGAACGGGGGAAATAATGATTTGGGCGTAATGTTTGCTATAAAACCCATTGTCTTCTAGCTCTCGCCGGGATGATCGATAGTACTTTGTTGGAACAGAGATTGGACGGCAAAATTCATAGGCAACATGTGCCTAAGCCATCCAGGGTTGGAACTAAGCCTTCCAGGATATAAGCCATCCAGGGTTGGAGTAAGCCATCTAGGTTTGGATATCCAGGAGTGGAGCTAAGCTTCCACGATTAACGTTTACGAGCGGTGGAGACGGTCCCCGTACCTGCGTCAGCATGGCCAGGTTTTACTAACGACAACCCCCGGGACACAAGGTGGGCCCGTTACCAGTCCTCACTGGAGATATATCACTCACGATCTCAGTGGAGGTTAACTATCATTGTATCGCGTCATCAACCCTTACAGAAGGCATTTGATGACAATCATCCATTGAATTCGCGCATCATCATCTTCATGAGCTCTCGCGCATCACAGTTATCGCGCTAGATCAACATTGTTTTAGCTTTAACAACACTTTAGTGTCTTAGACATTCAGTATTTATAACAATACTAAGAACGTCTTAAACGTTCATGAGAACATTCTTTTCATAGTTCATTTGTGTATTCGCTTGTTTTTTTAGATAATTGTATATTTATTAAACATATTTTAAAAGTTGCATTAAACTTATGTAAATGCATTCACCGTCATTGATTCTTTCCTGAGTTAGCCCAACCACTAAGGTCATCCTGTGACAACTGGTGTCAGAAGTGGGATTTTGGGCGACTACGGAGGGAAAGAATCAATAAGTGATCTTTATTATGATATACTAAATCTCTACTTATTATTTTAGAATTGTGTACCACCCTCTGATCCATCAAGGCGACTGTCGACGATCACGGCCACAGCTTGGAAGACAAGTCAAGACACGACAAGGGTAGGGTGAGTCCAAACTGTTGTTTTGTCCGTTCTTTCCTTGGCGCAAGGTCGCAGTGGTCTACACGAGTGGGTCTGAGGCACTTTTGCTCAATAATGTGGGTGTTTGTTTTACCTCCCTTGATATACACATAGTATCCAATTAGGTTGGAGGTTGGCGAACAAGACGTTCTACTCATGTTGTGACACCCGAGTATACTTATATTGATGGGAGAAGTAAATACACATGTACATGTTATACACATTTCGATGATTGTTTAAGGTTATGTCCAATATCAAATTAAGATATTTTATGTAGTGTATATTTTTTGTGGAAGCTAGATACTATCTACACATAACCGTTAGTAGTTAGCGCTAGTACAAATGTGTATGTAACTTGTCCTATGATGATGCCCAGGTATTTACTGAGGACACAGTGACTTACCATTAGTAGTTAGTTGAGTAGAATTATTAGTGACGTGTGTATTGTAATTATTGTAGTGTGTAGTTCACAATGTCTATAACCATGACGTCCATAAAGGATCTTACGGAAATGGGTAAGGAGTTAGGTTATGCTGGAGAGGAGCTTAGAACCTTTGTTAAAGACGAACAGGCTAGGGAAAGGGAATTTAGACTTAAGGAAAGAGAATTAGCAAAGCAGGAAAGAGATGAAGAAAGTAGACTAGTTAAAGATAAGCTAGAATTGGAAAGTAGAATAGCTAAAGAGAAGCTAGAATTCGAAAGTAGGTTAGCTAAAGAGAAGCGAGATGAAGAAAGTAGACTAGCCACAGAGTAGGTAGAATTAGAAAGTAGATTAGCTAAAGAGAAGCTAGATGCTGATAAAGAGAAGCTAGAATTAGAAGGCAGGTTAGCTAAAGAGACGCGAGATGATGAAAGTAGAATAGTAAGGGAGAAGCAAGAGTTAGAACATGAGAGGTTCGAAACAGATGGTAGACTAGCTAAGGCTAAGATGATAATGGAAAGGGAGCAAAAAGAGTTTGATCATAAAAAAAAAAAAAAGGATAAAAATATCGGACAGGGAAAGCAGCATTCAAGGACGACAGTCAACCACAAAACACAAAAACAAACACGCAAACAGACAAACGAAAAGACAAAAGTAATAAAAAATGCAAACGACATCACAAACACAAAAGGGTTGACAATAGGGCTACCGCCTTGGAACGGTCAGTGGCAAAGTAGGCCACTGGGGGTTTAAACCGGTTCTAGGGTGCACCAAACCTCACACTTACCCTACTGTCATCCCATTAAAACAGGACAGTGTAAATAAAGAAATCCCCGCCATGATCTAATCTCTAACCAACAAGGTTCTCTAACCAATAAGTTAGCTTTAGAGTTTGAAGCAGCTAAGACACATAGTAAGTAAAGTAAAACTGCAGGGAAAGATAGTTATTCTGGGAAGTTAAAAGGTTCGAAGTTACCATACTTTGATGCTGACAAAGATAACATGGACAGTTACTTGTTACGGTTCGAGCGTTATGCTGAGTTACAGGAATGGAACAAAGATAAGTGGGCAGTTCATTTAAGTGCGTTATTGAGAGGCAAGGCCTTAGATGTATTTTTTTAGATTACCTAGTGTAGATGCTCTTGACTATGACAAGTTAAAGGATGCTCTTTTAAAGAGATTTGAGTTAATTGAAGAAGGTTTTAGAAAGCGGTTTAGAGCGTGTCTGCCTGAGAAAGGCGAGTCATTTATTCAGTTTATTAGTAGGTCTAGAAATTACATAGATAGGTGGTTAGAGTTAGGGAAGGTAGCGCAGACTTATCAGGGCCTCATAGATTTCTTGTTGCGGGACCAGCTATTCAATGTTTGTAGTACAGATCTGTTCTTATTTCTTAAAGAAAGAAAACTAACTAGTGTAAATGAAATGGCAACTCAAGCAGATCAGTTTGCCGAGGCTAGAGGCGGAGCTCTTTATGTAGTGTCGAAAGACAGAACTTTTAGAGATAGGCGCGGGACGATCATAAACAGAAAGGCCAGAGTGGAAACTATAGAGGTGGAGGTAGTTCGATGGGTGCTCGAGGAGGTAGCAATAGTGGTAACATAGGTAGACCTTTTAGTCGTTGTCGTCACTGTAATGGGAATCATGTTTCACATGAGTGTAGGAAAGCGGTGAAAGTGTCCGCTGTCGTAGACAATTTTAGTGACAATAGTAGAGTGGACAACAATGTAGGTAGTCCGAACCAAGGTTTTAACAACCCATGGAATTTCGGTAGAGGTAGAGGTGTTCAAAACCGAGGTAGAGGTAGAGGCAGAGGTAGTAATAGTCCGGTTATTAAAACCGAGAGTAGTAGCTGTTGTGTTAAAGCGGATGGGGTAATGGCGAAGATCGAAACATGTCTCTTTCCGTATGCAAATCTTCCAACGGCAGATGGTAAAGTGAATGGCACGGACGTAATTGTAATGAGGGATACAGGTTGTACAGGTGTGGTAGTTAGGCGTAGTTTAGTTACGGATGACCAGTTGGTAGGTAAACAGTCACCGTGTATGTTGTTAAATAAGTCGGTAGAGCACGTGCCAATAACGAGAATAGATGTAGATACACCTTTCTTTAAAGGGACTACAGAGGCACTATGTATGGATGACCCGATGTATGATTTAACGATAGGGAACATAGAAGGTTCAGCACTTCCGGTAATGTCCGATTTTAGAAGTAGCATAAGTAATGCCGTAGAGACTAGAGCGCAGGTTCAGATGCACAGAGTCATAACAATATGTTCCTTATATTTACCACCTAGTTCTTCACTAGACCCTAAAGATCTAAATCACCTAGTTGCACAATTGCCATCACCTTTTATACTCTTGGGCGATTTCAATGCACACAACTACATCTGGGGTTGTAAAGATATAAACGATAAAGGCAAGAAAATTGAGGATTTCTTAGCCAAAAATAATTTGTGTCTTTTTAATAATAAATCACATACTTACTTACATCCTGCTACAGGCTCTCATTCTTCCATTGATTTAACAATATGCGATCCAACGCTTTTGATGGATTTTTCGTGGAGTGTTGGAGACGACCTCTGTGGAAGTGACCACTTCCCCATATTTCTTGAAAATATCGGCCCTCCACTTCTCGAAAAAACGCAACGATGGAAACTTCGCAAGGCTGATTGGACTACGTTTCAATCTCTTTGCGAGGAACAATTAAAGCCTTCCGTTTTCGAGGATGTCGAAGACGCAACTTCTCTTTTTACCAAAACTCTTCACGATATAGCTGATCAAACCATTCCAAAAACCTCTGCAAATCCTAAACGCCCACATAAACCATGGTACGACGATGACTGCAAAAAGGCAGTCAGCGATCGTAAAGCTGCATTAAATAATTTTAACTTGCGGCCAACTCAAACAAATTTAGGTAACTTTAGAGTTTTTCGTGCGAAAGCCCGTCGTACTATTAAGGATAGCAAGAGGAAATCCTGGAGAACTTACGTCTCTAGGCTGAATTCTCGCTCATCTCTTAAGAAGACGTGGGACATGGTCCGGAAAATAAGTGGTAAAGGTAATTCTAGTACTGTAAATCATCTTAAAACAGATAATGGAGATATAACATCTGTCAAAGATATTACAAACACTTTGGCAGAAACTTTTTCCAAAAATTCTTCTTCTGAAAATTGTCAACCAAATTTTCTGAAAAATAAGAAACAAAAAGAACAGAAGAAGCTGAACTTTAAGTCGAAAAACTTGGAAAAATACAATAAACTATTCTCTCTCAAAGAACTTCGAGAGTCCCTTAAAAAGGCTCATGATACATCAGCTGGTCCTGATGATATCCATTATCAATTACTAAAACATTTACCTGAATCCTGTCTCTCCACCCTTCTTGATATATTTAATAAGGTTTGGGTGACGGGAATCTTCCCCGATTCTTGGCGGGAAGCAATCGTTATTCCAGTCCCCAAACCTGGAAAGGATCATACGGACCCAATAAATTATCGCCCAATCGCTTTAACGAGTTGTATATGTAACACCATGGAACGAATGATTAATGAGAGACTCGTTTGGTACCTGGAGTCCAACAAACTGATAACAAAGTATCAAAGTGGATTCCGGCGCCAACGAGGCACAACAGACAATCTCATACGATTTGAATCGTTTATTAGGGAAGCTTTCATAAAAAAAGAACATTTAGTCGCTGTATTTTTTGACTTGGAGAAAGCTTATGATACTGCATGGAAGTACGGTATTATGATTGATCTACATGACATTGGTCTCAGAGGCCGATTACCCATTTTTATAGAGAAATTCTTAGATGATAGACAGTTTCGTGTCCGAATGGGTTCAACCCTCTCTGATATTCATGAACAGGAGATGGGTGTTCCACAGGGCAGCATACTATCTGTCACACTTTTTAATATAAAGATTAACAGCATAGTAAAATGCATCAATCCAGGTGTGGATTGTTCGCTATATGTTGACGACTTTGTTATATGTTATCGTGCAAAAAACATGAATACTATCGAGAGACAATTACAACAATGTCTCAATAAACTTCAGACCTGGTCTGATGAAAATGGGTTTAAATTTTCTAAATCTAAAACTAATTGTATGCACTTTTGTCAAATTCGTAAACATCATGAAGACCCTCATCTAACACTGGACGGGTCACCAATACCAGTAGTGGATGAGACAAAATTCCTTGGTCTTATTTTCGACCGTAAATTATCGTTTATACCACACCTTAAATACTTGAAGGCCAAATGCCTTAAAGCTCTTAACTTACTTAAAGTTGTTGCAAACACTAATTGGGGAGCAGATCGAAAAGTCCTCTTGCGACTTTACAGATCTCTTATCAGATCCAAGCTGGACTACGGCTCAGTAGTATATGGATCGACTCGCAAGTCGTACTTGCAGATGCTCGACCCTATACATAATCAAGGATTACGACTCGCCTTAGGTGCCTTTCGTACATCACCAGCCGAAAGTCTATATGTTGAAGCCAATGAACCATCACTGTCTCATAGACGAGACAAATTAGCTCTTCAATACGCCATTAAATTAAAGTCTAACCCTTCAAACCCAACTTTCGATAACGTTTTTCATCCTAGTTGTGAACCTCTTTTTGATCGAAAACCGAAGGCCATTCGACCATTTGGTCTTCGTATTAAACCAAAATTAAGAGACACTGAAATCGACCTAAATTTGATTGCCATGTACAAAGTACCACAAATTCCACCGTGGACTTTGGAAACTCCAACAATTATTTTTGATCTTTGTAATAATAACAAATCCAGTACAGACCCTACTGTCTTTCAAAGCAAATTTAATGAAATTATATCGAAATACAGTGACTTTCAACATATCTACACAGATGGCTCTAAAGATGGAGATAAGGTAGCTGCAGCAGCTGTTCACAAACACAGCATAAAGAGCCGCCTGCCTGACAAGGCCTTGATCTTTTCAGCTGAACTTAAGGCAATTGAACTTGCCTTAAATTATATTCAGGAATCTGATGATGACCATTTCGTAATCTTTTCTGATTCCCTTTCATCTCTTCAAGCCCTGGGTAATATGAAACATGATAACCCAGTTGTGCTTCAACTTTTAGAAAAATACAATTCTCTTATAATTGATAATGTTATTATTTTCTGCTGGCTTCCAAGCCATGTAGGAATACGTGGTAATGATAGAGCTGATAGTGCTGCTAAGGCAGCATTAGCTTTACCTATATCTAATACCAAATTACCTTATACTGATTTTAAAAGTTGTATTAACACATATATTCGTAACTCTTGGCAAACCGCTTGGGATTTGTCCTTTAACAATAAACTCCATTCAATTAAACCGTTACTTGGAGAATGGCGTTCTTCTACTAGACCCATTCGTCGAGAGGAAGTTATACTAGCCCGGTGCAGGATAGGGCATACACGTTATACTCATTCATATTTATTACAAGGTGAGCAATTACCAGAATGTATACCCTGCTTTGCACCGTTAACGGTCAAACACATCTTATTGGAATGTGTAGACTTTGATCCTATGCGTCAAAGGTACTACAATGTTAATACTATGAAAGAGTTATATGATACTGTAGATTTTAGTCTTGTTTTAGATTTCCTCAAAGAGATCAGACTATATAAATCATTGTAATGTGTTCTTATATATTTATACTTGTTTATATACCCGTTGACGGGCATTTGTTGATTTACATACATACTTTATATTACACCTTATCATCCCTTATTTTTTAATAACTTTATCTTTATATATTTACATTAATTTTTAATTAATTCTTCATTTTCATCATTTTTTTGCGCACAATATGACCTATTTATGTGTCGACGTGCCGTAAAACAACATTCATTCATTCAGAAGCAAGCTCAGGCTTATAGAAAATTAAAGGTTCCTGCAGCCGTAGGAGACATATCTAAAGCGGAGTTTATAGAAGCACAAACTCAAGACGAGTCATTAGGTCCTTGTAAGGTGAAGGCCAAGGATGGTGTAGTGAAGTAGTGTAAAGGGTCCGGTAGTTGTAAGTTTGTACATAAGAATAGGTTATTGTACAGAGAATTTGAAGATAGTGGTAGTAGACAGTTTCACCAATTAGTGGTACCTACCCAGTATAGAACGACAGTGCTTAATGTAGCTCATGAGTCGATTATGGGAGGTCATTTAGGCGTAAAGAAAACGTCAGATAGAGTATTGGCAGAATTGTATTGGCCAGGCGTTAGTGGAGATGTAACTAGGTATTGTAGGTCCTGCGATGTATGCCAAAGGACAGTACCAAAAGGTCGAGTGACCAAAGTACATTTAGGTCAGATGCCACTGATAGATACACCATTTAAGAGGGTAGCCGTAGACATAGTGGGACCAATTTTTCCAGTGTCGGATAGGAAAAATTGGTACATTTTAACCATGGTAGACTATGCAACTAGGTATCCGGAGGCAGTAGCATTGCCCTCAATTGAAACTGAGAGAGTAGCTGAGGCATTAGTTGATATGTTCAGTAGACTAGGTGTACCAGAGGAAATGCTGACTGATTGTGGGTCACAGTTTACGTCAGAACTTATGGCTGAAGTAAGCAGGTTATTGTCTTTGCGTCAAATCATGACAACACCATATCACCCTATGTGTAACGGGTTAGTCGAACGATTTAACGGGACGTTAAAGCAAATGTTACGGCGTATGTGTACCGAGAGACCCAAAGATTGGGACAAGTATCTCAATGCTTTATTGTTTGCATTTAGAGAGGTTCCACAAGAGAGTTTAGGATTTTCTCCGTTTGAGTTATTGTACGGTAGGTCAGTTAGAGGTCCCATGAGGATTCTTAGAGAGATGTGGGCAGGTGAAGTAGATAGTGATGAGGTTAAGACTACATATCAGTATGTTTTAGATCTGAAGGAGAAACTAGAGGAGACTTGTAAGATAGCTCAGTCAGTTAGTTAAGGCAAGTACCAAGTATAAACGGTACTATGACCAGAAAGCTAGAGCTAGGAAGTTTAAGATAGATGACCAGGTGTTACTGTAACTCCCGACCGACAATAACAAGTTGTTATTACAATGGAAAGGTCCGTTTTACGTTAGAGGGATAGTGAACACTATGGATTACCGTATCGAGATAAACGGAAAGTTAAAGACCTTTCATGCGAATATGCTGAAAGAGTATATCAGTAGAACCGATAATGTGCAACAAGGGGTGTTAACCGTAGTTAATGTTGCAGTTATTGAGGATAGTGAGGAAGACAGTAGTGAGGACAATAGTCCCATGTATTTTCCCACTAGTGTAGGTAGGGAGAGAGCAGCCGATGTAGACATATCGGGCATGCTTAGTGTAGCAGAGAAACGAGAGGTAAGTCGTTTAGACTCTGAGTGTAGTACTGTTCGGTCCGATAAGTCGAGGTCAACAGATGTAGTGCAGTGTAGCTTTAAGCACACGTTAGCAAAGCCGATTAGGGAAACGAGAGACCCTACTCCATTTCGCAAACAGTATACTGGTAATGCGATGGATGCGATGTGTAAAGTTGGAGTTCTGGTAGTGGCAGGAAGTAGTGTTATTAGCAACAGTAGAGTCGGTGTAATAGACCGTGGAAAGGACAATATTGGGGCAGAATATTTAAGCCGCCGCACATAATGACCGGTTTAATACAATAGTGTATTGCAGTGTATTGTACAATAGTAGTATATGTTACGACAGGGTAGTGTACAATTGTAGAATAGTGTTGAAATTGTAATTACATATTATAGTTAGGTTATAACTGTAGTGGACGTTTTCCGGAAGAGGGTCGTTGTACTGGCATCCCTCGGTAGTAATATTTATATACTCAAGCGATTGAGCGATCAGCTTGTACGTTTTGTCGCTCATTTGCTCCGAAGAATTAATAGTTTCTTAACGTGTAAATATTAATTATCATTTTGTTGAATTTTAAAAGTGTAGCACTTTCTTTAAGTGGGGAGATGTTGTCACAAAATGTCACGGGTAGAGCGTATTGGTCGTTCATAGCTCTTGTAAGTTATCGGTTACACCCAAAATCTATTGTTCGAGTTGAAACAATTTCACAATATTCATGATCTATTCATGTAACACGTAAATGCGTGCACATTTTAAGTGGCCGCCAGAGAGGCCGTGTCATAAGTTTAGTTTTGTGCTAATGCATGTAAACGTATAGGTATATTTTCCTTAAACGGCAAAATTGTATAAGGGGCCTCTCGTGTAGATTCAATACTGCAGATTTAGCCACGTTTGTCACGGACTGAACGGGGGAAATAATGATTTGGGCGTAATGTTTGCTATAAAACCCATTGTCTTCTAGCTCTCGCCGGGATGATCGATAGTACTTTGTTGGAACAGAGATTGGACGGCAAAATTCATAGGCAACATGTGCCTAAGCCATCCAGGATATAAGCCATCCAGGGTTGGAGTAAGCCATCTAGGTTTGGATATCCAGGAGTGGAGCTAAGCTTCCACGATTAACGTTTACGAGCGGTGGAGACGGTCCCCGTACCTGCGTCAGCATGGCCAGGTTTTACTAACGACAACCCCCGGGACACAAGGTGGGCCCGTTACCAGTCCTCACTGGAGGAATATCACTCACGATCTCAGTGGAGGTTAACTATCATTGCATCGCGTCATCAACCCTTACAGAAGGCATTTGATGACAATCATCCATTGAATTCGCGCATCATCATCTTCATGAGCTCTCGCGCATCACAGTTATCGCGCTAGATCAACATTGTTTTAGCTTTAACAACACTTTAGTGTCTTAGACATTCAGTATTTATAACAATACTAAGAACGTCTTAAACGTTCATGAGAACATTCTTTTCATAGTTCATTTGTGTATTCGCTTGTTTTTTTAGATAATTGTATATATATTAAACATATTTTAAAAGTTGCATTAAACTTATGTAAATGCATTCACCGTCATTGATTCTTTCCTGAGTTAGCCCAACCACTAAGGTCATCCTGTGACACAGAGAAAGAGAGATACAGAGAAAGAAAGAAAGCGAGAGGTAGGGAGGGAAAAGGGGAGAGAGAGTGGGGGAAGGAAGGAGTGGGGTGGAAGCAGTGAGATAGAGAGAAAGTTTCTATATAGTCTTATAAACATAGGCGTAAGAGCTGGAGGACTCCACATCCCATTGTTTCGGGGTGGGGCCCAATATTGATGTTTTCACGAAACAAAAAAAAAAGCAACACAAATGTATGAATTGGCAATCTGAACATTAAAAAATCTGATTGATAATATTTCAAAATCAAAGAAAATATGAAAGATGTCAGCTTCCGTCTGTAAGACAGGGTAAGTGTTAACTAAAAACCGAAAGTTTTAGTATAACAATTAAGTTCAAATACTAGTAATTAACCTTTCCTAAGTTTATTGATTTGTAAAGTAATTTTGAATGAAAACTGGCCCGTAACCAGCCCTGAAATTTAACCGAGGCATATCCTTTATTTTGGTGTCCAGTGGCATTAACCTCCCTCTCCACCCTGGATTTTGTTTTAATTTTCTTCAATGTGTTGTATTTCCCCCAGGGTCCTATTATGCTAGTATATAGTTGTTTTTATGTAAAGTATGTACATTCCCAAAATTCAACCAAGACAAATACCTCTGTGCGCCCCGGTGTAGCTACGGACCTGGAAAAGCAATATGTTGAAAAGCAATGGTTTATATTCACGGTGGACAGACGTAACGTAACGGACACTGGCTGCTCAAAACAGCGTTACCTTGATCCTGGTTACTCATGTAAAGGACCCTGGCGGGTAAAAACACGTGAACTATTAAAACAGTTTTGCTGAAAAATAACTGCTTTTGTTCGGAAGCATTGGTCCTTTCGACATTAATATGCAAATGAGCTACTTTATCCCAGGTTTGCAAAGCTGGATGTACGGGGTCCAAACGGGGTTTATAATATTTCGAGATAAAACATATCATCTTGTTTCTTGTCTTAGTAGAAAAAAAGCATAGGCCCAAACATCACATTCTTCAATTTTCTTTCCATTTCCCACAGCTTATTTACGATTTAGATGGTATTTGTCTGATCTGGGGAACTATTTCTTCTCTACACAAGGCCAGGGCCTCTATGAATATGCATACAGTGAATGGGATGTGTTTATCTCTTTTATGCGAATGAACACCCAATCAAAATGACAGCTGACGCTCTCTCTGTCTGTTAGCGTAGTGATACATTTCGTCAGTGACGACCTGTTGCGGCTTCTAGCGTGCTCGAATTTTGTCGCCTGCTAAGGACTAGGGTTTTAAAAGACCACTAGTCAAAAAACGACTAGATATGTTCCCATGTTCGAAATATCTCGGTCTGATATCAGCGATGGAAGATAAAGCTGCGACATTTTCAATTGGGTGGGGTTTATGCGGGGGTCAACTTATGGAAAAAAAACAATGTGCTGAGATATTTTAAAGATTTTTACATTTAACGAGTTTTCACCCTCCAAACATCAGCGAGGAACTCGTACACGTCAAGGGTGCTGGCGTGGTCTACTTGATAGCACGTTTCATTTGACCCGAATGAAGCCTTATCGCCGCAAGTCAATTTCTTCTGTGTATTATTGAGTAAAACATGTTCCTTTATTCTCGTCCGTCCGATTGGTATGTACACCGGTTCTGTGTTTCGGAGTCTATCCTTGGAACAATTTGCTCAAAGGAAAATATATTCGTAAGTAAGATTAGGGCAGCTTCTCGGATTTGTATGTATCCTTCCTTTCTTTTGGGAGACCGGCTATAAATATTGTTTCATTCCCAGATACGCTGTGGTTCGTCTTTTCCAACTATTTTATATCTTATTTGACGCTGACATGTTGATGATATAGTCTGAATCCTTATATTCTCTCGCCCCAACTTTTTCATTTGATTGTTGTTGTTTTTTATGTATTGTAGTGTTTTTTTATTTTTCGGATTTTTACAGACATTGTGTACACAGCTACGTGCTCTAAGATAATGCCTTTGGAATAAACCTTTTTTGTTTTAAATATTGAATGTTGTTTATCGGATCATCAACACAGTATAGGTTATTTAGAGCCGCCACAGAGAGAGAGGAAGGATACATAGGAATCCGGGAACCGTGCCCTACTCTTATTATCGAATAGATTCCTATGGTTCTTTAACGTGCTCGGAGGACAGACCGATACGCGAGACGGCCCGGTTTACGTCCCCATCCGACAGATCTAAGGGAAAGTGTCTTGCCCAAGAACACGCTACGAAACTACGGAGGATTGAACCCGGGGCCTCCGGTTTAGAAATATAAAACATGTTTGAGGTCATTGTCGTGTAAAACATCATTCAGCGCGCTGCGGGGAAAGTTAGTTTAGTTAATGTCTATTGCGGCCCCATAGTTTATTTAAAGGTACTGTCGACGGAAGACAGGTCGTGAAGAGAGAATTATCTCAAGGCGCAAACGTATATACACGAACGTAGGTCCGGAGTACATTTTTTTAGTATTGTACCTTGTACGACATAGATGCATTTAGCCAAACTCACCACCAGATTCTATCACTATAACAAGATCACACCCTCTACATTCAATATTGGGCTGTTCTTTTTTTATTTTCCATCATGCTGCCGCATGAATGATTTTAGTACCGGTGGTCCAGAGTGGTGAGGCACTGTTTCAAGTTCACCGCTACGGTCGTGGGTACGAATCCAGCTCGTTCCCAGATTTCATGAGGCATGCAGTACTTGTCCTACTGGTCTGCCTTGCCTCCCCCACAAATCAGTCAGAGAGAACATATGGAAGTTTGGCTTTTTAAAGTCATCAACTTTGTATCGACCGGTTAAGAGTAAGCTTGTTAGGAATTATTCTACATTTGTTGTACATAAGAACATGCATTTCGAAGGATATGATATTCAAAAGTTCCGTCGCATAAAGTTGTTATCTTATACATACGATACTGTATCTTTTTGACACCGGTGTCTATTTACCAACCAGGGTCCGTTACAAGTGCAACCAGAATCAAGGTAACGCAGTTTTGAGCAACCAGGGTCCGTTACGTCTATCCACCGTGATATCAGCAGTCTTCGCGATTGAGCATATTTATGTAAAGTAACTTAATTAATACGATATTGTTAATCGGTCTCCGTAGCGTAATAGGTTAACGCGGTGTCTTAGTATGCTTTCGCCGTTGCGGACGGGGTTCTAGTCCAGGCCTTAGCAACAGGCCTTTAAAAACATTTTTTTTTATGAAGAAGTAGTATTCAAATGCCTTTCAAATTCGTCAGATTTAAATATTAACAAACATATGCATAATAGCACGCACACAAGCACGGTTTAGGCACGCACCCACAGAAGCTCGCACGCAAGAGCGATCCTTTTTTTACGAATTGTGACTCTTATTATTTTCCCAAGAAGCTCCGGAATTGAAAAGTGCAACTGAAGGATAGACGGATGGGCGACATTCATGTGTATACCCCTTCTTCACATCCTGAAAACTACGATTTGCGAGAAATAATATTGCTGGTCTTTTTCCAACAAAAGAAAATTCCATATATATAACTTAATTTGAACAATATCCTTCAAGTGTCTCATTGTAAACAATAATTTCTCCCTGTCCCGAGTCAACACTTGAGCATGTATTTCACGTGTCATACTATTGGCTACTGATACACGCTCTCTGTATATGTATACATGTATAATACGTGTGTGATTTTGGATTATTTGAAGGATATTATAGGAAATAAGTATATACAAGATATGGAACATATGTGGAATACGCGGGTAAGTGTTTATAATTCTCTACATAGTGATGTTTTTACGTTATGCCTTACGCATTTTACTTGTTCCCTTTCGTTCAACAATACAAACATGTATATAGTTACATTGCACGCCACTAAATATCCTCATCGAGTTGAATAATTTGTAGTTATCGGATATCTGAGCAAATTGCTATATAAACGTTGAGGCTTTTATACCCGTAATCGCTGGGTGGTACAATTTCAAAGTTACCGAAGCGTTTATCACGCCTATTATGCAAATGCCTCGATATACGCTATGACAATATACCAGCCTAAACAATGTAGACAACAAACCAGCAAAGAACTTCATCTATAGGCGTTCTTATGTTTAAAACAACTTGAAATTGTATTATTTTATCGGGATTGTGTAGCTTTAAGGGGTATCCGGAGTCACCTAAAACCCAGCCAATACTATTAGAGCTAATAGAGTCTTTGACGCAGCTGTCCTCAAATACAGATGCATCGTGTTGTGATCCTGGCCATTTTGATACAACGTTGGTAAATCTGTAATTATGAGAAATAGACAAAAAAATAAGATGAGATAATTTCTAATTAAAGTCGGCAAAAATGAGATATAGGGTCCTATAGAAACCACAGCGTCCGAGCGCAATGGCATCGTAGGTCCACACTGTACTGCCAACAACGACTTGAAAATACAATGAAAGAGAGAAAAAACAACAGAAAGGGTGAAGACAGGGTTACCGATTTGGAACGGTCAGTAGGCAATAAGGCCTACTGGTTAGCTTGAATCGATTTTATATGCGCACGGGGCTGGCATGGCGCAGTCGGTAGCGCGGCGGATTTGTAACCGGAGGCCCCGGGTTCAATCCTCCGTGCTGCCACTGAGTTCCGTCGGTGTGTTCTTGGGCAAGACACTTTACCTTAGCCTCGTCCGTCGGATGGGGACGTAAACCGGGCGGTCCCGTGTATCGATCTATCCTCCGAGCACGTTAAAGAACCATAGGAATCTATTCGATAATAAGAGTAGGGCAGGTTCCCGGATTCCTATGTATCCTTCCCCTCTCTCTGGGGCGGCTCTAAATAACCTATACTGTGTTGATGAGCCGTTAATCAACATTCAATTCAATTATATGCGCACAATCCTCGCTATTATCCTGTCTTCAACGCCGAAATAGACAAGACAGTGTAAACAAAACTACATCCCATCAATTTTCTAACAACAAAGTCCACATCCTGAGAAACTAACTAAAGAAACACATACAAAATAATAAACATCTCAGGATGTATCCAGAATCGTACTGAACAACCATAGTAGTTGCAGCTAAAGAGAAAACCAATCTAGGGGACGACCAGAAAACCCGAGGGACGAAAGCTCATGCACCCACCTCCCTTTGTTGGGGTTTCAGTAGGTACAATCATAGAGTCCCAAGAGGTAGTCCAGTCATCGCACAAGTGAAAAGTGAAGCGTAATGACTGACTGTAGAGGGGTCAATCACTAAACATGCAGTGCGCTGTAAAACCAAAGGTTTATATCCTTTTCTGACGAACTTCCTGATTAAATTTGTAAAGCGGTCAGGAAACACGTCAGACCCCTTTAACTTTCGAAGTTTATAGACCACATCTCCATAAAATGAGGGTTGTGATATGCCTAATCGCAGAAGTGTCTTAAGGTTGGTGTTGTACTTTTCCAGCATGCCCTCTTTACGGCGATAGAATTTAGAGAAAGATCTATGTAGTTTGTGATACCGAAAACCCTGTTTGAAGAAGTTTACTTGTAATAACTTGATTTCGATCATTGAAGTCTATAACATCATTATACGCTCTAGCAAATCGAATGAGCTGGGAGATATACACCCCGTATGAGGTAGCACGAGGTACATCTCCATCTAGGTGTGGATAGTTAACGATGTTAAAATTGAAATCATCTCTCTTATCATAGATTTTAGTATGAATACAATCATTTGAAATCGAGAGATGAAGATCGAGAAATGCTGCTCCGAACTGTTGGCTTTATTCAACATGAGCTCTGGTGGATAAATGTTAGTAACCATATGAGCAAAGAACGGATTATCAATATTGAGTATGTCATCAAGATACCGAGAAGTATTATTAAAGGCATCAATAATTTCACCCTGGCTAGCAAGTGATAAACTCAACATAAAATCTCTTTCATAGCAGTACAAAAACAAATCTGCAACAAGTGGCGCACAGTTAGTACCCATAGGAATACCAACAACCTGGCGGTAAATAGTTTTACCGTATCTTATAAAGATGTTATCCAGATGAAAAGATAAGGCTCTGCAAACATCAGTACAAGTCCACAAATTATACTTATCAGTGGGGGCGTTAGTAAAGAAAGCCCTGACATTATTACAAGCTAGAAAAGTTGTACCTTCTCTAGCAAATGTCTTCTGAATAAGCTGAAGCAATTTTTCTTTGATAAGAGTATGGGTAGTGTAGTATACAGTGTAGAAAAGTCGTAGGTGCTTAGAGAAGAGGCATGGAAATGCTTACACCGTAGTTTGTCAAGAACTTCTCCAGATTTTTGATAGACCAAAACAGATTGATTCCTGAGTTCTCGAAGGCCTTTCTGCAATATTTTACAATATGTTCTTTAATCGCGGAAAGTCGGGAAGTCAATAGTATGATATATTGGTCGTGGTACATGAATTAGCGATAAAACGTGCTTTGTAAGGAATTTTCTGAAGTTTGGGTATCCAGTACATTGTAGGGAGCTTCGTCTGCTTATTAATTACAGAAACCTTTATAGTCTCCATAAAGGTCACATGCTGGGAAACGATGTCCGTCTCCAGCAGAGGTGTAGTCAGAAAAGCAGAAATGCTCGCTAGCTCAGCATTCAAAGTATTGATATAATGTAGTCGCCAGACAATAATTATATTGTTATTATAATCATAATTATATTATATATAAGACACACATAGCAACATTTGTGAAATTAAACACATTAGAAATAGATTACGTTCTGTCGGATTTATCAAAACAAAAACACCAAGAGGTCAATGACCTTGAAGATCTACTGATACGATTTTCATAGCTAGAACTATATTCCTGTGAAGTTTAATGAAAATCTGTCCAGTAGTTTCAGAGGAGTAGTCGCTAAAAGTTTTTACTATATAACTCTATGTAAACTAAGATGGCCGTGGCAGCCATGTTTAATGTTGAATCAAAATAATTTTCACCATGTCATGTTGATCATTTTAGAAAAAGTCCCATATCAAATATCACTTACAGTTTTCAAGAAGTAGTCGCTACACATTTGTTTTTTTAAAAATCTATTTTTAGCCGTGGTGGCCATATTAAATTTCCATCCGACCTGAAATGTTGCTGGGATCAACTAGATATCAAGAGCAACATTCCCGTGAAGTTTCATGAAAATCCGCAAAGTTTCAGAGAAGTAGTCGCCACAAAAAAAAAAAAGTTTACGGACAGACGGACGGACGCCGCACCACGCCATAAGATCAGTAGAGCTAAAACCAAAACTGGTAACTATGTTTCTAATTCCCTTTCATCTCTTCAAGCACTGGGTAATATGAAACATGATAACCCAGTTGTGCTTCAACTTTTAGAAAAGTACAATTCTCTTATAATTGATAATGTTATTATTTTCTGCTGGCTTCCAAGCCATGTAGGAATACATGGTAATGATAGAGCTGATGGTGCTGCTAAGGCAGCATTAGATTTACATATAACTAATACCAAATTGCCTTATACTGATTTTAAAAGTTGTATTAACGCATATGTTCGTAACTCTTGGCAAGCCGCTTCGGATTTGTCAGTTAACAATAAACTCCATCCAATTAAACCGTTATTCGGAGAATGGCGTTCTTCTAGTAGACCCTTTCGTCGAAAGGAAGTTGTCCTAGCCCGGTGCAGGATAAGGCATACACGTTATACTCATTCATATTTATTACAAGGTGAGCAATTACCAGAATGTATACCCTGCTTTGCACCGTTAACGGTCAAACACATCTTATTGGAATGTGTAGACTTTGATCCTATGCGTCAAAGGTACTACAATGTTAATACTATGAAAGAGTTATTTGATACTGTAGATTTTAGTCTTGTTTTAGATTTCCTGAAAGAGATCAGACTATATAAATCATTGTAATGTGTTCTTATATACTCATTCATATTTATTACAAGGTGAGCAATTACCAGAATGTATACCCTGCTTTGCACCGTTAACGGTCAAACACATCTTATTGGAATGTGTAGACTTTGATCCTATGCGTCAAAGGTACTACAATGTTAATACTATGAAAGAGTTATATGATACTGTAGATTTTAGTCTTGTTTTAGATTTCCTCAAAGAGATCAGACTATATAAATCATTGTAATGTGTTCTTATATATTTATACTTATGTATATACCCGTTGACGGGCATTTATTGATTTACATACATACTTCATATTACACCTTATCATCCCTTATTTTTTAATAATTTTATCTTATATATTTACATTAATTTTTAATTAATTCTTCATTTTCATCATTTTTTTGCGCACAATATGACCTATTTATGTGTCGACGTGCCGTAAAACACCATTCATTCATTCATTCATTCTTATATATGTTTACTTGTTTATATACCCGTTGGCGGGCATTTATTAATTTACATACATAGTTTATATTACACCTGATCATCCCTTATTTTTAAATAGTTTTATCTTTATATATTTACATTATTTTTTAATTAATACTTCATTTTTCATAATTTTTTGCGCACAATATGACCTATTTATGTGTCGACGTGCCGTAAAACACCATTCATTCATTCATTCTCACATTCTATGCAATTTAAAAACACTTCAACAGCATCTTCACCTCTGTAAATAACAGGTTCTTTAGCTTTGCCATCATATCTGACAACCTGGTATCCAAAACTACAAGCTTCGTGTACATTTGTGATTTCAGATTTTTTTCCAAATTTGATTGATTGCGGTTTGATTATACTCTCAAAATCAGCATATATTCCATAAGGCACAGGCATCTGATTTTGATGATTTTTAAATTTTATGTGATTTTTTACATTCTTTCGGCATTTCTATTCTGCAAGAATTTTTGTTGATACCCTCACAGTCTTCTCTGTGTTTGGCAAGTAGTCCTTTTCCAGAATAGCCGTGAAGGCAACGATCGCAGAAGTAAGTTTGACCTTTATGTTTGTTTTGGTCATGTAGTCTATTCAGATTGTTAATCCAGCAATAGTGATATTTTGTTGTTAATTTTTTTGGTTCATCAGGATAAGCATCAGGGTTGTAGCTGTCATCTATGATTCCTTCTTCATTACTTGGATCATCTTCATTTTCTGATTCTTCTTCAACCTCAATGTCTTCAGTTATTAAGAGCAAATTAATTCGCTCAATATCTTTTGGTTGTTCTGATATTTTATATGGAAAAACAGTTACCTTTTTATTTTTTACCTTTTTATTTTTTCTTGTTGTATATCCGTAAACGTTGATAGCGAGGTTGTTTTGCTTTTCTACTTTGGAAATTTGAGAAATTGGAGTGGGAAAGTCAATACCCTTTTTCTTTAAAAACTCTATACTAGGATACTTTGATAATCTATCAGAATTCTTTTTAGCTGGATTTAAAGCTGAATTGATTGCATGAAACAAACACTGATCATCGTCGTTTTTTACATTGATAATTGCCTTCTTATCAGCTACTGCTTTAGGCAAAGGAATACATGAAGAACCTTTTAATGGTTCATACTTTGCAATATTCAAGTAAAACTTAACACAGTGATCCATCTCCAATCCTGAACCTCCACTTATATATCTTTCAAGGCTTTCTTGTATATATGCAGATGATTCGTCGTAAAACTCATTTATTTTTTCAGAGTTTAAGATTACCTTTTGGTCACTATATAAAACTGCAGTTTGGGCATGTTTTTTGGTAGCACCATCGTCTTTATTTAAATCTATTGTAAGGCCGAATTGAACGTATAATCCTTGTTTTATTTTTGCAAACTCTGCTATCTCTTTATTTATTTGTTTTGTAATAATGGATTTCCCATCATGAAATAGTTTTAAAGGGTCTTTGTATTCCTTGACAGGCGCCTCGTATGCTTTGAAAAAGCCACATTTCGGGTTGTCAACAAGTTTTCATTCTGGAAAACCTTCTTTAGATTTTCTATCATTAAACTCTTTCAGTTCATTTATAACATTTTCTTGTAATTTGGCATATTTCTGCTTTTGTTCATTTATAATATTTTCTTGTAATTTATATTTCTGCTTTTCTCGTTTACGTTGTTTTTTAGCACGTCGTCTCTTGAGTAAATTTTCTAATGTTTGAGATTTAACCTCTGAAGTTTCCTTTGGAATTTCACGGGGTTTGATTGTAGTGCGGGGGGTTGGGATTGGTTTAACCACTCGTGGGGCTGGAATTGGTTTTACAACTCGTGGTGCTGGGATTGGTTTTCTTTTCAATGCCTCGGGTGGTTGAATAGCCATAAGGCTATGTTCTAGTGTTTTTTTGCTTATCACCCCTGTATCAAACAGGCCTATTAAATTTCTTATAGTCTCTTCGTTTTCCATGCTCTTTATTTGTTATATATTTAAAAGATTTTTAATTTAATATAAAAATAAATATATACAAAATAGAAAATGAATCTTTATTTGTTATTTATTTAAAAAAAATTTTTTTTTAATATAAAATAATTATATACAAAATAGACAATGGAAATCAATGTTTGTAAATTTCTTAAAATTGGATCACATAATCCATGTACAAATAAGCCTACAAAAGATTCTAATTATTGCAGTTTGCATAAATATAGATTAAAAACAAGTCATGCATTACCATGTATAATATGTAAAAAAGGCACTTATGCAAAATACCAAGTGTGTGTTGGTTGCGGTGCAGCTTCTATTAGAAAAATGAACGATTATTGGAGGTTAAAGTCGTATAACGCTGAGTGTCTCAGATTTAGACGTATTAAGGTTTAAATTAAACTTGCAATCTCCACTACCCCTATTTTGAAAAAGTTTTAATAAATCAAGTAAATCACCATGGTGATTTATTATCTATGTATTTTGGGGTAAATACTTGCTCGGGTTTGGTTTTTTAAAATTTGAAAAACAAGTATTTTATTTCTTGTACATACTTGTTTTCAAATTTTAAAAAATCAAACTCGAGCAAGTATCTACCATTTCATATTTTATTTCTTGTACATATTTGTTTTCAGATTTTAAAAAAATCAAACTTGAGTAAGTAGGTACCATTTCATATCCCGAAGTATGTAAAAAGAAAAAATTTGAGCCAGAACCCCCAAAATACATATATATTAATGCACACAACTACATCTGGGGTTGTAAAGATATAAACGATAAAGGCAAGCAAATTGAGGATTTTTTAGCCAAAAACAATTTGTGTCTTTTTAATAATAAGTCACATACTTATTTACATCCTGCTACAGGCTCTCATTCTTCCATTGATTTAAAAATATGCGATCCAACGCTTTTGATGGATTTTTCGTGGAGTGTTGGAGACGACCTCTGTGGAAGTGACCACTTCCCCATATTTCTTGAAAATATCGGCCCTCCACTTCTCGAAAAAACGCAACGATGGAAACTTCGCAAGGCTGATTGGACTACGTTTCAATCTCTTTGCGAGGAACAATTAAAGCCTTCCGTTTTCGAGGATATCGAAGACGCAACTGCTCTTTTTACCAAAACTCTTCACGATATAGCTGATCAAACTATTCCAAAAACCTCGGCAAATCCTAAACGCCCACATGAACCATGGTACGATGATGACTGCAAAAAGGCAGTCAGCGATCGTAAAGCTGCATTAAATAATTTTAACTTGCGGCCAACTCAAACAAATTTAGATAACTTTAGAGTTTTTCGTGCGAAAGCCCGTCGTACTATTAAGGATAGCAAGAGGAAATCCTGGAGATCTTACGTCTCTAGGCTGAATTCTCGCTCATCTCTTAAGAAGACATGGGTCATGGTCCGGAAACTAAGTGGTAAAGGTAATTCTAGTTCTGTAAATCATCTTAAAATAGATAATGGAGATATAACATCTGTCAAAGATATTACAAACACTTTGGCAGAAACCTTTTCAAAAAATTCTTCTTCTGAAAATTGTCAACCAAATTTTCTGAAAAATAAGAAACCAAAAGAACAGAAGAAGCTGAACTTCAAGTCGAAAAACTTGGAGAAATACAATAAACTATTCACTCTCAAAGAACTCCGAGAGTCCCTTAAAAAGGCTCATGATACATCAGCTGGTCCTGATGATATCCATTATCAATTACTAAAACATTTACCTGAATCCTGTCTCTCTACCCTTCTTGATATAATTAATAAGGTTTGGGTGACGGGAAACTTCCCCGATTTTTGGCGAGAAGCAATCGTTATTCAAGTCCCCAAACCTGGAAAGGATCATACGGATCCAATAAATTATCGCCCTATTGCTTTAACGAGTTGTATATGTAAAACCATGAAACGAATGATTAATGAGAGACTCGTTTGGTACCTGGAGTCCAACAAGCTGATAACAAAGTATCAAAGTGGATTCCGGCGCCAACGAGGCACAACAGACAATCTCATTCGATTTGAATCATTTATTAGGGAAGCTTTCATAAATAAAGAACATCTAGTCGCTGTATTTTTTGACATCTAGTCGCTGTATTTTTTTTGACTTGGAGAAGTAAACATCATGATGACCCTCAACTTACTTAAAGTTGTTGCAAACACTAATTGGGGAGCAGATCGAAAAGTCCTCTTGCGACTTTACAGATCTCTTATCAGATCCAAGCTGGACTACAGCTCAATAGTATATGGATTGACTCGCAACAGAAATATAAAAAGATCGGACAGGGAAAGTAGCATTCAAGGAGGACAGTAAACCACAAAACACAGAAACAAACACGCAAACAGAAAAACAAAAAGGCAAAAGCAATAATAAATGCAAACGACATCACAAACACAAAAAGGGTTGACAATATGGCTTACTTCCAGATGCTCGACCCTATACATAATCAAGGATTACGACTCGCCTTAGGTGCCTTTCGTACATCACCAGCCGAAAGTCTATATGTTGAAGCCAATGAACCATCACTGTCTCATAGACGAGATAAATTAGCTCTTCAATACGCCATAAAATTAAAGTCTAACCCTTCAAACCCAACTTTCGATAATGGTTTTAATCCTAGTTGTGAACCTCTTTTTGATCGAAAACCGAAGGCCATTCGACCCTTTGGTCTTCGTATTAAACCAAAATTAACAGACACTGAAATCGACCTAAATTTGATTGTCAAGTACAAAGTACCACAAATTCCACCGTGGACTTTGGAAACTCCAACCATTATTTTTGATCTTTGTAATAATAACAAATCCAGTACAGACCCTACTGTCTTTCAAAGCAAATTTAATGAAATTATATCGAAATACAGTGACTTTCAACATATCTACACAGATGGCTCTAAAGATGGAGATAAGGTAGCTGCAGCAGCTGTTCACAAACACAGCATAAAGAGCCGCCTGCCTGACAAGGCCTCTATCTTTTCAGCTGAACTTAAGGCAATTGAACTTGCCTTAAATTATATTCAGGAATCTGATGATGACCATTTTGTAATCTTTTCTGATTCCCTTTCATCTCTTCAAGCACTGGGTAATATGAAACATGATAACCCAGTTGTGCTTCAACTTTTAGAAAAGTACAATTCTCTTAAAATTGATAATGTTATTATTTTCTGCTGGCTTCCAAGCCATGTAGGAATACGTGGTAATGATAGAGCTGATAGTGCTGCTAGGACAGCATTATATTTACATATATCTAATACCAAATTACCTTATACTGATTTTAAAAGTTGTATTAACACATATATTCGTAGCTCTTTGCAAACCGCTTTGGATTTGTCAGTTAACAATAAACTCCATTCAATTTAACCGTTACTCGGAGAATGGCGTTCTTCTAGTAGACCCGTTCGTCGAGAGGAAGTTATTCTAGCCCGATGCAGGATAGGGCATACACGTTATACTCATTCATATTTATTACAAGGTGAGCAATTACCAGAATGTATACCCTGCTTTGCACCGTTTACGGTCAAACACATCTTATTGGAATGTGTAGACTTTGATCCTATGCGTCAAAAGTACTACAATGTTAATACTATGAAAGAGTTATTTGATACTGTAGATTTTAGTCTTGTTTTAGATTTCCTGAAAGAGATCAGACTATATAAATCATTGTAATGTGTTCTTACATATATTTACTTGTTTATATACCCGTTGACGGGCATTTGTTGATTTACATACATAGTTTATATTACACCTTATCATCCCTTATTTTTTAATAGTTTTATCTTTATATAGTTACATTAATTTTTAATTAATACTTCATTTCTTCATAAATGTTTGCGAACAATATGACCTATTTATGTGTCGACGTGCCGTAAAACACCATTCATTCATTCATTGTGAAGCACTCATCTCCCTATTAGATAATATTTTCGTCAGGTATGGTACCACCGTTTATAGACAAATTGTTGGTATCCCTATGGGTACGAACTGTGCACCACTTGTCGCAGATTTGTTTTTATTTTGCTATGAAAGAGATTTCATGTTGAGTCTTTCACCAGATACCCAGGCAGATGTTATTGAAGCTTTTAATGAAACCTCTAGGTATCTGGATGACATACTGAACATTGACAACCCTTTCTTTCCAACTATGGTTGATAATATTTATCCTAAAGAACTTCAGCTTAATAAAGCTAATATATCTGATAATAACGCTTGTTTTCTTGATTTAGATCTCTCGATTGAAAATGGTGTAATAATTAGCAAAATCTATGACAAGAGAGATGATTTTAATTTTGATATTGTTAATTACCCCCACTTGGATGGGGATGTTCCCCGAGCGACTTCTTATGGGGTGTATGTGTCTCGACGTATTCGTTTTTCAAGAGCTTGTACTCGAGTTGAGGACTTTAATATTCGTAATTCTTTGACTCGTTTGGTACCTGGAGTCCAACAAACTGATAACAAAGTATCAAAGTGGATTCCGGCGCCAACGAGGCACAACAGACAATCTCATACGATTTGAATCGTTTATTAGGGAAGCTTTCATAAAAAAAAAACATTTAGTCGCTGTAGTTTTTGACTTGGAGAAAGCTTATGATACTGCATGGAAGTACGGTATTATGAATGATCTACATCACATTGGTCTTAGAGGCCGATTACCCATTTTTATAGAGAAATTCTTAGACGATAGACAGTTTCGTGTCCGAATGGGTTCAACCCTCTCTGATATTCATGAACAGGAGATGGGTGTTCCACAGGGCAGGATACTATCTGTCACACTTTTTAATATAAAGATTAACAGTATAGTAAAATGCATCAATCCAGGTGTGGATTGTTCGCTATATGTTGACGACTTTGTTATATGTTATCGTGCAAAAAACGTGAATACTATCGAGAGACAATTACAACAATGTCTCAATAAACTTCAGACCTGGTCTGATGAAAATGGTTTTAAATTTTCTAAATCTAAAACTAATTGTATGCACTTTTGTCAACTTCGTAATCATCATGAAGACCCTCATCTAACACTGGATGGGTCACCAATACCAGTAGTGGATGAGACAAAATTCCTTGGTCTTATTTTCGACCGTAAATTAACGTTTATACCACACCTTAAATACTTGAAGGCCAAATGCCTTAAAGCTCTTAACCTACTTAAAGTTGTTGCAAACACTAATTGGGGAGCAGATCGAAAAGTCCTCTTGCGACTTTACAGATCTCTTATCAGATCCAAGCTGGATTACGGCTCAATAGTATATGGATCGACTCGCAAGTCGTACTTGCAGATGCTCGACCCTATACATAATCAAGGATTACGACTCGCCTTAGGTGCCTTTCGTACATCACCAGCCGAGAGTCTATATGTTGAAGCCAATGAACCATCACTGTCTCATAGACGAGACAAATTAGCTCTTCAATACGCCATTAAATTAAAGTCTAACCCTACAAATCCAACTTTCGATAATGTTTTTAATCCTAGTTGTGAACCTCTTTTTGATCGAAAACCGAAGGCCATTCGACCATTTGATCTTCGTATTAAACCAAAATTAAGAGACACTGAAATCGACCTAAATTTGATTGCCAAGTACAAAGTACCACAAATTCCACCGTGGACTTTGGAAACTCCAACAATTATTTTTGATCTTTGTAATAATAACAAATCCAGTACAGACCCTACTGTCTTTCAAAGCAAATTTAATGAAATTATATCGAAATACAGTGACTTTCAACATATCTACACAGATGGCTCTAAAGATGGAGATAAGGTAGCTGCAGCAGCTGTTCACAAACACAGCATAAAGAGCCGCCTGCCTGACAAGGCCTCTATCTTTTCAGCTGAACTTAAGGCAATTGAACTTGCCTTAAATTATATTCAGGAATCTGATGATGATCATTTTGTAATCTTTTCTGATTCCCTTTCATCTCTTCAAGCACTGGGTAATATGAAACATGATAACCCAGTTGTACTTCAACTTTTAGAAAAGTACAATTCTCTTATAATTGATAATGTTATTATTTTCTGCTGGCTTTCAAGCCATGTAGGAATACGTGGTAATGATAGAGCTGATAGTGCTGCTACGGCAGCATTAGATTTACATATATCTAATACCAAATTACCTTATACTGATTTTAAATGTTGTATTAACACATATATTCGTAACTCTTGGCAAACCGCTTGGGATTTGTCAGTTAACAATAAACACCATTCAATTAAACCGTTACTCGGAGAATGGCGTTCTTCTACTAGGTCCATTCGTCGAGAGGAAGTTAACTAGCCCGGTGCAGGATAGGCATACACGTTATACTCATTCATATTTATTACAAGGTGAGCAATTACCAGAATGTATACCCTGCTTTGCACCGTTAACGGTCAAACACATCTTATTGGAATGTGTAGACTTTGATCCTATGCGTCAATGGTACTACAATGTTAATACTATGAAAGAGTTATTTGATACTGTAGATTTTAGTCTTGTTTTAGATTTCCTAAAAGAGATCAGACTATATAAATCATTATAATGTGTTCTTATATATATTTACTTGTTTATATGCCCGTTGACGGGCATTTGTTGATTTACATACATAGTTTATATTACACCATATCATCCCTTATTTATTTATTTTTTAAAAGTTTTATCTTTATATATTTACACTAATTTTTAAATAATACTTCATTTTTCATCAATTTTTGCGCACAATATGACCTATTTATGTGTCGACGTGCCGTAAAACACCATTCATTCATTCATTCTTTGTATAACTAAAAAAGCTACTCAGTCAGGGTTACCGTTACCATAAACTTCGTAAAACCTTTGCAAAATGTTATTATCGTAACCCTGATCTTCGTTTTTCAAGAGCTTGTACTCGAGTTGAGGACTTTAATATTCGTAATCTTTGTATAACTAAAAAGCTACTCAATCAGGGTTACCGTTACCATAAACTTCGTAAAACCTTTGCAAAATTTCATATCGTAACCTTGATCTTCTTTCCACATATAAAAGTAATTTAAGGACTCCTCTGCGACAAGGACTATCACAACCTGACTTCTATGGTGATGTGATTTATAAACTTCGTAAGATTCTTGGTCATGATCACTCTCATACTATCTTTGTTAAACTTGTTAAAAAAAATTGTCAAAAGAGGTTATGACCCTATCATTTTGCAGTTAGAGATTAGATCATGGCGGGGATTTCTTTATTTACACTGTCCTGTTTTAATGGGATGACAGTAGGGTAAGTGTGAGGTTTGGTGCACCCTAGAACCGGTTTAAACACCCAGTGGCCTACTTTGCCACTGACCGTTCCAAGGCGGTAGCCCTATTGTCAACCCTTTTGTGTTTGGGATGTAGTTTGCATTTACTATTACTTTTGCCTTCTTGTTTTCTGTGTGCGTGTTTATTTCTGTGTTTTGTGGTTGACGGTCCTCCTTGAATGCTACTTTCCTTGTCCGATTTTTATATTTTTTTAGAGAGGCCCCGCACATGCATTGCATCGCGGGGTGCATATTTAAAAAAAAAGACGTCGCGACAACGTAACATAAATCTTACCACTGTCCTGTTTTAATGGGATGACAGTAGGGTAAGTGTGAGGTTTGGTGCACCCTAGAACCGGTTTAAACACCCAGTGGCCTATTTTGCCACTGACCGTTCCAAGGCGGTAGCCCTATTGTCAATCTTTTAGTGTTTGTGATGTCGTTTGCATCTATTTTTACTTTTGCCTTCTTGTTTGTCTGTTTGCGTGTTTGTTTCTGTGTTTTGTGGTTGACTGTCCTCCTTGAATGCAACTTTCCCTGTCCGATCTTTTTATATTTCTTTCTTGGTAACATTGAGGTATTTGGCCAAGGGAGATTTTCTATCTGAGGTCGGCGACCTTCATGGTGTCAGCTGAGCCTCAGCATCGAGAGTTATTGGGTTGGTTTTTGATGCTATTAACAACCGACTTGATAACATTGAATTCCCAGAAGAACCAGCAGATATGTTTTTTTAGAGTTGCCGGACTTCCAAATGTCGTGGGTGATCTAGACGAGGAAGCGTTTGTCTGCAGGAAGGGCTACCACGCGATCAATGTGCAGGCAGTTGCAGATATGTCTATGAGGTAAATATAAGTTTAAACTACTATTCTAAGAAAGGCAAAAGTATCGGACAGGGAAAGCAGCATTCAAGGACGACAGTCAACCACAAAACACAAAAACAAACACGCAAACAGACAAACGAGAAGGCAAAAGTAATAAAAAATGCAAACGACAAAAGGACTGACAATAGGGCTACCGCCTTGGAACAGTCAGTGGCAACGAAGTCGAGACACATACACCCCATAAGAAGTTTCTCGGGGAACATCCCCATCCAACTGGGGATAATTAACAATGTCAAAATTAAAATCATCTCTATTGCCATAGATTTTGCTAATTATTTCACCATTTTCAATCGAGAGATCTAAATCAAGAAAAGAAGCGTTATTATCAGATATATTAGCTTTGTTAAGCTGAAGTTCTTTAGGATAAATATTATTAACCATAGTTGGAAAGAAAGGTTTTTCAATGTTCAATATGTCATCCAGATACCGAGAGGTGTCATTAAAGGCTTCGGTAACATCTGCCAGGGTATCTTACTTACCTTTTATATTGTTTTACTTTAAACATTATATAGACACGATCTGTTATGGCGGTGGCGCAAGAGTTAATCATGTATTTTCAAACGCTATATGGCTATACTCATGCCACTTTTTTTAATACCCTATACTGTGTTGATGAGCCGTTAAACAACATTCAATTCAATTATATTTATCGGTGGTACTTTTTCATTTCTTTTTGTTTTCTTACTTAGTTTTCGATTCTGTGGTTCCACTACTCCGGCCGATTAAAGGCTCTGGGTATTGTTTAACCACTTATAGGATATGTTGTCTGCTTTTTAATTTAGTCTTTTGACTGTTACTTGTGATATGCAGGCTTCATAACCGCTGCTCCCAACTAAATTCCATTATGTTTATTTCGCTCTTCGGGGCATTTAATTGTATTAGATACTGGGACCATACGCCGTACTACATGGGGAAGAAAGATACTCCATGTCCACCGCCATATGCATGCCATCTTCGGGATGGTTAAATTTTTGTACTATTGATTTTATTAATATTGAGTTCTGCTCAACCCGGGGCTAGAGGGCGTGAGCGCTAGCTAGCATATTTCACTACCGCTCATGAACAGTCTCAATCAAACCGAGACTGCAATATTTCGTATGTGTCGTTTTCGGCCGTTTCCAAAGGTCCATTATCATACTCTTTTTTTACCAAGAACAATAAAGGTGGCATATCTGCAATTACTTGTTGACGCCTACATTCCAAACCCGATACGTTGCTACAATTGCCAAACCTTTGGGCACCACAACTCTAGGTGTACTAAAGAAGAACGTTATGGTAAATGTGGCGAGTCTGCATTCAAGCATAATGTTGATGAACTGACCATCAAACAGGCTTCACCATTTGCTGACATCTTTGATAAGGAAAAGGTGAGCGTACAAACAGAAATACGAGGTTGTGTTTCAAAAGAACGACTTGTATCGCCCAGGTTTCATTACTTGTCTACAAGATAAATTGATATACCTCCCCCCCCCACCCCCACCCACATTACATTACTTGAACGATCTTCATGACCTTGGTCTTAGAGGCCGATTACCCATTTTTATAGAGAAATTCTTAGATGATAGACAATTTCGTGTCCGAATGGGTTCAACCCTCTCTGATATTCATGAACAGGAGATGGGTGTTCCAAAGGGCAGCATACACTCTGTCACACTTTTTAATATAAAGATTAACAGTATAGTAAAATGCATCAATCCAGGTGTGGATTGTTCGCTATACGTTGACGACTTTGTTATATGTTATCGTGCAAAAAACATGAATACTATCGAGAGACAATTACAACAATGTCTAAATAAACTTCAGACCTGGTCTGATGAAAATGGTTTTACATTTTCTAAATCTAAAACTAATTGTATGCACTTTTGTCAACTTCGTAAACATCATGACCCTCATCTAACACTGGATGGGTCACCAATACCAGTAGTGGATGAGACAAAATTCCTTGGTCTTATTTTCGACCGTAAATTAACGTTTATACCACACCTTAAATACTTGAAGGCCAAATGCCTTAAAGCTCTTAACTTACTTAAAGTTGTTGCAAACACTAATTGGGGAGCAGATCGAAAAGTCCTCTTGCGACTTTACAGATCTCTTATCAGATCCAAGCTGGACTACGGCTCGATAGTATATGGATCGACTCGCAAGTCGTACTTGCAGATGCTCGACCCTATACATAATCAAGGATTACGACTCGCCTTAGGTGCCTTTCGTACATCACCAGCGGAAAGTCTATATGTTGAAGCTAATGAACCATCACTGTCTCATAGACGGGACAAATTAGCTCTTCAATACGCCATTAAATTAAAGTCTAACCCTTCAAGCCCAACTTTCGATAATGTTTTTAATCCTAGTTGTGAACCTTTTTTTGATCGAAAACCGAATATTTGGTCTTCGTATTAAACCAAAATTAAGAGACACTGAAATCGACCTAAATTTGATTGCCAAGTACAAAGTACCACAAATTCCACCGTGGACTTTGGAAACACTAACAATTATTTTTGATCTTTGTAATAATAACAAATCCAGCACAGACCCTACTGTCTTTCAAAGCAAATTTAATGAAATTAAATCGAAATACAGTAACTTTCAACATATCTACACAGACGGCTCTAAAGATGGAGATAAGGTAGCTGCAGCAGCTGTTGTTCACAAACACAGCTTAAAGAGCCGCCTGCCTGACAAGGCCTCTATCTTTTCAGCTGAACTTAAGGCAATTGAACTTGCCTTAAATTATATTCAGGAATCTGATGATGACCATTTTGTAATATTTTCTGATTTCTTTTCATCTCTTCAAGCACTGGGTAATATGAAACATGATATTATTTTCTGCTGGCTTCCAAGCCATGTAGGAATACGTTGTAATGATAGAGCTGATAGTGCTGCTAAGGCAGCATTAGATTTACATATAAATAATACCAAATTACCTTATACTGATTTTAAAAGTTGTATTAACACATATATTCGTAACTCTTGGCAAGCCGCTTGGGATTTGTCAGTTAACAATAAACTCCATCCAATTAAACCGTTACTCGGAGAATGGCGTTCTTCTAGTAGACCCATTCGTCGAGAGGAAGTTATCCTAGCACGGTGCAGGTTATGGCATACACGTAATACTCATTCATATTTATTACAAGGTGAGCAATTTACCAGAATGTATACCCTGCTTTGCACCGTTAACGGTCAAACACATCTTATTGGAATGTGTAGACTTTGATCCTATGCGTTAAAGGTACTACAATGTTAATACTATGATAGGATCAAAGTCTACACATTCCAACAAGATATTTCTGACCGTTAAGGTGCAAAACAGGGTATACATTCTGGCAACTGCTCGCCTTGTAATAAATATGAATGAGTACAGCGTGTATACCCTATCCTGACCCTGGCTAGGAAAAGTTGTCGCAAGATGACCCTAGTGGTTGGGGCTAACTCAGGAAAGAATCAATGACGGTGAATGCATTTACATAAGTTTAATGCAACTTTTAAAATCTGTTAAATATATATACAATTATCTAAAAAAAGCAAGCGAATACACAGATGAAATATGAAAAGAATGTTCTCATGAACGTTTAAGAGTGTGTCGACTGATTATATACGACACTAAAGTGTTATTAAAGTTATAACAATGTTGATCTATGATCTAGCACGATAACTGTGATGCGCGAGAGCTCAAGAAGATGATGATGCGCGAATCCAAAGAGTGCTTGTCATCAAATGCCTTCTATAGGGTTCATGACGCGATATGTATGATAATTAACCTCCACTGAGGTTGTGGATGATGTTCCTCCAGTGAGGACTGATAACGGGCCCACCTCGTGTCCTGGGGGTTGTCGCTACTAGAACCTGGCCATGCTGCGCAGGTACGGGGACCGTCTCCGTCGCTCTTAACGTTATGCGTGGAAGCTTAGCTCCACTCCGGAAGGCTTACATCCACACCTGGATGGCTTATATCCAACCCTGGATGGCTTAGGCTGTAATTATACATACGTTTTAGATGTCGGTTGATAAACATAACAATCTTGCATAATTATCATTACCCAAACAAATCATTATTTAATTTATATATGTAAGCTGTACTAATGATGAGTAGCAATGTAGACATATTCTACAACGCCATGTATACGCCATGTACGTCGCTGTTAACAAATGCCCCTAATACATGTAATATACAACGTTATCAAATCACTCGTATATTACAATCACTGAGTTATGCATGCACACATGTATGTCAACTAATGACCATATTATACAACGCTATGCATACGCGTCGAACATTTATACTAGTCACTCATCTCATTGTTAACTAATGTTAACAATCGTGTATTACAATCACTGAGTTATACGCCAACGTTAACTAATGCACATATTATCTACTTTATCAAATTAATATTGTTTTACAATTAATGATCAATTACAATAATAACATCTAATAAAGTAACTTCAAAATCATATGCTAGTCTCAAGTTAATGTTTGAGAAACATAAAGCTAACCGGATGTCGAAACCGCCAACCAAGATGGCGCCGCCCACTGAATACAAATGTACGATAAAAGTTAATAAAATAAATACTGACCACATATTGCCTGTGAATTTCGCCGTCCAACTCCTGCTCCAAACAAAGCAACTATCAAGCAATCCCGGCCAGAACTAGAAGACAATGGATTTTATAGCAAACGTTACGCCCAAACCATTATTTCCTCCGTTCAGTCCGTGACATACGTGGCTAAATTCGCAGTATTACAATCTACACGAAAGGACCCTTACACAATTTTGCTGTTTAAGGGGATAGACCTATACTTTTACATGCATTAGCACAAAACTAAACTTATTAAACGGCCCTTCCGGACGTCCTATGGCGGCCACTTAAAATGTGACTATATCATGAACATTGTGAAATTGGTTCAACTAAACAATGAATTAGGGTGTAACTAACAGCTGCTTACAAGAGCTATGTGCGAACAATACGCTCTATTGAGTACATTGAGTATGTTAAATATTACTACCGAGGAGTGCAACCTTCAGCCAGTACAAGACCGTCTTCCGGAAAACATCCACTGCAGTTATAAACTAACTATAATATGTAATTACAATTGCAACACTATTCTACAATTGTACACTACCCTGTCGTAACATATACTACTATTGTACAATACCATTCAATACACTATTATACTATTGTATTAAACATGTCATTATGTGAGACGACTTAAATAGTCTGCCCCAATATTGTCCTTTCCACGGTCTATTACACCGACTCTACTGTTACTAATAACACTACTTCCTGCCACTACAAAAACTCCAACTTTACACATCGCATCCATCGCATTACCAGTATACTGTTTGCGAAATGGAGTAGGGTCTCCCGTTTCCCTAATCGGCTTTGCTAAAGTGTGCTTAAAGCTTTTGGTCTCGATGCATCGAACCGAACAGCACTACACCGAGAGTGTAAACGATCTACCTCTCGTTTCTGTACTACCCTAAGCATGCCCGATATGTCTACATCGGCTGCTGTCTCCTTACCTATACTAGTGGGAAAATACATGGGACTAGTGTCCTCACTACTGCCTTCCTCACTATCCTCAATAACTGCAACATTAACTACATTTAACACCCCTTGTTGCACATTATCGGTTCTACTGATATACTCTTTCAGCATATTCGCATGAAAGGTCTTTAACTTTCCGTTTATATAGATACGATAATCCATAGTGTTCACTATCCCTCTAACGTAAGAGGACCTTTCCATTGTAACAACAGCTTGTTATTGTCGGTCGGAAGTAACAGTAACACCTGGTCATCTATCTTAAATTTCCTAGCTCTAGCTTTCTGGTCATAGTACCGTTTATACTTGGTACTTGCCTTATCTAACTGACCGAGTTTGAGCTATCTTACAAGTCTCCTCTAGTTTCTCCTTCAGATCTAAAACATACTGATATGTAGTCTTAACCTCATCACTATCTACTTCACCTGCCCACATCTCTCTAAGAATCCTCATGGGACCTCTAACTGATCTGTCTGACTCTCTTCCAGGCCTGTCTGGGCCTCTGTCTGTCCTGTCTGGCTATCTATCTAGCCTGTGTGGTCTCTGTCTGGTGTGAATGGTCATCTGTCTGGCTCTCCCGTCTCTCTGGCATGTCTAGCTTTCTATCTGGCCTGTCTGGGTCTCTGTCTGCCTCTCTGTCGGCCTGTCTGTCTGGGTCTCTGTCTGGTTCTATGTCTGGCCTGTCTGTCTGGGTCTCTGTCTAGCCTGTCTGGGTCTCTGACTGGCCCTCTGTCTGGCTCTCCGTCTGTCTGGCATGTCTAGCTCTCCGTCGGGCTTGTTTGGCTTTCTGGCTGGCTTTCTGTCTGGCTCTCTGCCAGGCTTGCCTTGGTCTATGTCTGGGCCTCTGACCTGTCTGGTCTCTGTCTGGTGTAACTGGTCCTCTGTCTTGCTCTCCGTCTGTCTGGCATGTCTAGCTCTCTATCTGGCCTGTTTGGCTTTCTGTCTGGCTCTCTGCTAGGCCTGTCTGGGTCTCTGTCTGCCTCTCTGTCAGGCTGTCTGTCTTGTTCTCAGTCTGGTTCTATGTTTGACAAGTATGGCCTGTCTGTATGGATCTCTGTCTAGCATGTATGGGTCTCTGTCTGCCTCTCTGTGGCCAGACATAGAACCAGACAGAGACTCAGACAGACAGCCTGACAGAGAGGCAGACAGAGACCCATACATGCATGCTAAATATAGACTCAGACAGACAGGCCAGACTGGTCAGACATAGAACCAGACAGAGACCTAGACAGACAGCCTGACAGAGAAGCAAACATAGACTTAGTAAGGCATGGCAGAGAGCCACACAGAAAGCGAGACGGAAAGATAAATAGGCCCGATAGAGAGCTAGACATGCCAGACAGACGGAGACCCAGATAAAGGGCCAGTCACACCAGACAGATACCACGAAAGAGACCAGATTGGATAGACAGAGAGCCAGACAGGCCAGAGGCCCAGATATAGACTCAAACAGGCCTGGCAGAGAGCTAGAGAAAAAAACAGACAAAGGCCCAGATATAGATCCAGTCAGGCCTGGCAGAGAGTCAGACAGAAAGCCAGACAGAAAGCCAAACAAGTCAGACGGAGAGCTAAACATGCCAGACAGACGGAGAGATACACATAGGGCCAGTCACACCAGACAGAGACCCAGACAAAGACCAAAGAGCTAGACAAGAGCCAAACATGCCAGGAAGAAAAGCAGACAGAACGGCATAAACAGAGAGAGAGAGAGAGAGAGCCAGACAGAGACCCAGACGAAGACTCATACATACCAATCAGACAGACAGAAAGTGAGCCAGACAGAAGACCAGACAGACATACAGACAGACAGACAGACAGACTTAGAACAAGACAGAGACCAAGACAAACAGCCTGGCAGAGAGGCGGACAGAGACCCAGACAGACAAGCTACACAGAGACCCAGACAGACATCCTGACAGAGAGGCAGACAGAGACCCATACATGCTAGACAGAGACCCAGACAGACAGGCCAGACTGGTCAGACATAGAACCAGACAGAGACCCAGACTGACAGAGACAGACAGAGAGCCAAAAAGGCCAGATAGAGAGCTAGACATGCTAGGCAGACGGATAGCCAGGCAGAGGGCCAGTCACACCAGACAAAGACCCAGACAGAGACCAGACAGGCTACACAAAGAGCCAGACATAGACCCAGACAGGCCTCGCAGAAAGCCAGACGGAGAGCTAGACATGCCAGACAGACGGAGAGATAGACAAAGGGCCAGTCACACCAGACAGAGACACAGACAAAGATCAGAAAGCTAGACAAGAACCAGACAGGCCAGCCAGAGAACCAGACAGACAGGTCAGAAAGGCATAGAGACAGAGAGAGAGAGAGAGCCAGACAGACAACCAGACAGAGACCCAAACAGAGACCCAGACGGAGACCCAGACAGCCAGAAAGTGAGCCATACAGAAGACCAGACAGACAGACAGACAGAAACAGACAGAAATAAAGACAGATAGGCCAGACAGGCCGGACGGAGACTCAGAAAGCGAGCCAGAAAGAGATACAGACAGAGACCAGACATGCTAGACAGAGACCCAGACAGACAAGCCAGACTGGCCAGACATAGAACCAGACAGATACCCAGACAGACAGCCTGACAGAGAGGCAGACTAAGACACATACATGCTAGACAGAGAGACAGACAGACATCCTGACAGAGAGGCAGACAGAGACCCATACATGCTAGACAGAGACAGAGAGGCAGACAGAGACCCAGACAGGCCTGGCAGAGAGCCAGACAGAAAGCCAAACAGACAAAATGCCAGACCGAAAGCCAAACAGGCGAGACGGAGAGCTAGACATGTCAGACATGCTAGACAGAGAGCCAGACAGAGGGCGAGTCATACCAGACAGACGGGGAGCCAAACAGGGGGCCAGTCACACCAGACAGAGACCCAGATAAATACCAGACATGTTAGACAGAGAGCCAGACATGCCAGACAGAGACCCAGACAGACAGGCCAGAAAGGCAATGAGACAGAGAGAAAAAAAAATACAGACCACCAGACAGGGACCCAGACGGAGACCCAGACATGCCAGTCAGAGAGCGAGCCATATATACATACAGACAAACAGACAGACAGTCAGGTAGTGAGCCAGACATGCCAGACAGAGAACAGACAGACAGACATGCCAGACAGAGAACATACAGATAGGCCAGACAGCGAGCCAGAAAGAGAGACAGACAGACCAGACATGCTACACAGAGACCCAGACAGACAAGCCAGACTGGCCAGACATAGAACTAGACAGAGACTCGGACAGACAGCCTGACAGAAGACAGACAGACATGCCAGACAAACATGCCAGACAGAGAACATACACATAGGCCAGACAGAGATTCAGAAAGAGAGACAGACAGACCAGACATGCTACACAGAGACCCAGACAGACAAGCCAGAATGGCCAGACATATAACTAGACAGAGACTCAGACAGACAGCCTGACAGAGAGGCAGACTGAGGCCCATACATGCTACACAGAGATCCAGACAGACATTCTGACAGAGAGGCAGACAGAGAACCATACATGCTAGACAGCGACCCAGACAGACAGGTCAAACTGGTCAGACATAGAACCAGACAGGGACACAGACCGACATCCTGACAGAGAGGCAGACAGAGACCCAGACAGAAAGTCAAACATGCCAGATAGAGAGCTAGATTTGCCAGACAGACGGAGAGCCAGACAGAGGGCCAGTCACACCAGACAGAGACCCAGACAAAAACCAGACAGGCTAGACAGAGAGTCAGACAGGCCATACAGAGACCCAGAGATACAGGCCAGACAGAATGACAAACAGGCCAGATAGAGACCTAGACATGTCAGACAGACGGAGAGTCAGACATAGGACCAGTCACACCAGACAGGCTAGACAGAGAGCCAGTCAGGCCAGTCAGAGGCCCAGACATAGACTCAGACAGGCAGAGAGCCAGACAGAAAGCCAAACAGGCCAGACGGAGAGCTAGACATACCAGACAGACAGACAGACAGACAGACGGACGGACAGACAGACAGTCATGCCAGTCAGAGAACAGACAGAGATCCTGACAGATATGCCAGACAGGTCAGACAGCGAGCCAGAAAGAGAGACAGACACAGAACAGACATGCTAGACAGAGACCCAGACAGACAAGCCAGATTGGCCAGACAGAGAAACAGACAGACACAGACAGACAGCCTGACAGAGAGGCAGACAAAGACACATACATGCTAGACAGATAACCAGACAGAGATCCAGACAGACCAGACAGAGAGCCAGACAGAGATCCAGTCCGGGCTTGTTCGGTGTCTGGTTGTCTACCAGACACCGAGCCAGACAGAGACCCATACAGACAGGACAGATAGAAAACCAGACATTAATACATACAGACAGACAGACAGACAGACAGACAGGCAGACATAGACAGACAGACAGGCCATAGATAACCAGAAAGAGAGCCACATAGGCTAGACAGACAGACAGGCCATAGAGGACCAGACAGAGAGCCAGACAAGCTAGACAGATAAGTTGTCACAGGATGATCCTAATGGTTGGGGCTAACTCGGGAAAGAATCAATGACGGTGAATGCATTTACATAAGTTTAATGCAACTTTTAAAATATGTTTAATATATATACAATTATCTAATAAAACAAGCGAATACACAGATTAACTATGAAAAGAATGTTCTTATAAACGTTTAAGACGTTCTTACTATTGTTATAAATACTGAATGTATAAGACACTAGAGTGTTTTTAAAGTTATAACAATGTTGATTTATGATCTAGCGCGATAACTGTGATGCGCGAGAGCTCATGAAGAGGATGATGAGCGAATCCAATGGGTGATTGTCATCAAATGCCTTCTGTAAGGGTTGATGACGCGATGTAATGATGGTTAACCTCCACTGAGATTGTGGGTGATGTTCCTCCAGTGAGGACTGATAACGGGCCCATCTTGTGTCCCGGGGGTTGTCGCTACAAAAACCTGGCCATACTGCGCAGGTACGGGGACCGATCTTTACGTTAATCGTCGAAGCTTAGCTCCACTCCGGAATATCCAAACCTGGATGGCTTAGGCTGTAATTATATATACGTTTTAGATGTCGGTTGACGAACATAACAATCTTGCATAATTATCATTACTCAAACAAATCATTATTCAATAAATATATGTAAGCTGTACTAATGATGAGTAGCAATGTATACATATTCTACAACAACATGTATACGCCATGTACACGCCATGTACGTCGCTGTTAATCAATGCCCCTAATACATGTAATATAAACATTATCAAATCACTCGTATATTACACTAACTGTCACTGCACTAACACGCATGTCAACTAATGACCACATTATACAACGCTATGCATACGCGTCGAACATGTATCCCAGTCACTCATCTCATTGTTAACTCGTGTTAACAATCGTGTATTACAGTCAACGTTAACTAATGCACCTATTATCCACTGTTATCAAATTAATATTGTTTTACAATTAATGAGCAATTACAATAATTACATCTAATAAAGTAACTTCAAAATCATATGCTAGTCTAAAGTTAATGTTTGAGAAACATCAATGCTAACCGGATGTCGTAACCGCCAACCAAGATGGCGCCGCCCACTGAATACAAATGTACGATAAAAGTTTTAATAAAATAAATACTGACCACATATTGCCTGTGAATTTCGCCGTCCAATCTCTGTTCCAACCAAAGCAACTATATCAAGCAATCCCTGCAAGAACTAGGAGACAATGGGTTTTATAGCAAACATTACGCCCAAACCATTATTTCCCCCGTTCAGTCCTTGACATACGTGGCTAAATTCGCAGTATCTGCACGAGAGAACCTTACACAATGTTGCCGTTTAAGGAAGATATACCTATACGTTTACATGCATTAGCACAAAAATAAACTTATGACACGGCCTCTCTGGCGGCCACTTAAAATGTGCACCCTTTTACGTGTTACATGAATATATCATGGTTATTGTGAATTTGTTTCAACTCGAACAATAGATTTGGGTGTAACTGATAACTTACAAGAGCTATGTACGACCAATACGCTCTACCCGTGACATTTTGTGACACAGACAGAGATCCAGACAGGCCAGACAGGCCAGACAGAGAGCCAGACAGAGATCCAGTCCGGACTGGTTCGGTGTCTGGTTGTCTACCAGACACCGAGCCAGACAGAGACCCATACAGACAGTCCAGATGGAGAACCAGACATTAATACAGACAGACATTAATACATACAGACAGACAGACATACATACAGACAGACAGACCATAGAGGGCCAGAAAGAGAGCCACACAGGCTAGACAGATAACAAGACAGAGATCCAGACAGGCCAGACAGAGAGCCAGACAGAGGTCCAGTCCGGACTGGTTCGGTGTCTGGTTGTCTACCAGACACCGAGCCAGAAAGAGACCCATACAGACAGGCAAGATAGAGAACCAGACATTAATACATACAGACAGACAGACAGACAGACCATAGAAGGCCAGACAGAGAGCCAGACAGGCTAGACAGATAACCAGACATAGATCCAGACAGGCCAGACAGAGAGCCAGACAGAGATCCAGTCCGGACTGGTTCGGTGTCTGGTTGTCTACCAGACACCGAGCCAGACAGAGACCCATACAGACAGGCCAGATAGAGAACCAGACATTAATACATACAGACAGACAGACAGACAGACAGACAGACCATAGAGGGCCAGAAAGAGAGCCACACAGGCTAGACATACAGACAGTCAGACCGACCGACCGACCGACCGACCGACCGACCGACCGACCGACCGACCGACCGACCGACCGACCGACCGACCGACCGACGGACGGACGGACGGACGGACGGACGGACGGACGGACAGACAGACGGCCAGAAAGACAGACAGACATACACTCAGACAGACAGACAGGACAGACAGGCCAGACAGAGAGCCAGACAGAGACCTAGACAGACAGACAGACAGACAGAGAGCCAGACAGTGACCCAGACAGACAGCCAGTCAGAGACACACACAGGCCAGGCAAAGAGCCAGCCAGCTAGACAGACAGACAGACAGACAGAGACCAGACAGACAGAGAGCTAGACAGAGACGCAGACAGTCAGACAGACAGACAGAAAGCCAGACAGAGACACAGACAGACAAGCCAGGCAGAGAGCCAGACAGACAGACAGCCAGCCAGCCAGACAGACAAAAAGACAGATAGAGACCAGACAGGCCTGACAGACAGACAGACAGGCCAGACAGAGAGCCAGGCAGAGAGCCAGACAGATAGACAGACAAAGACCAGTCAGACAGGCCAGAAAGAGAGCCAGACAGACGGACATACAGAGAGCCCAGACGGAGACCCAGGCAGAGAGCCGGACAGCCAGACAGTCAGACAGCCAGTCAGAAAGACAGACATACACTCAGACAGACAGACAGAGACCAGAGAGACAGGCCAGACAGAGAGAGACAGACAGCAGACAGAGACCTAGACAGACAGACAGAGACCCAGACAGACCCAGACAGAGACCCAGACAGGCCAGGCAGAGAGCCAGACAGACAGACAGACAGACAGACAGAGACCAGACAGACAGGCCAGACAAAGAGCCAGACAGAGACCAGACAGACAGGCCAGACAGAGAGCTAGACAGAGACCCACACAGACAGACACACAGAGACCAAGACAGAGAGCCGGACATAGACCCAGACAGGCCAGGCAGAGAGCCAGACAGACAGACAGACAGAGACCAGACAGACAGGCCAGACAAAGAGCCAGACAGAGACCAGACAGACAGGCCAGACAGAGAGCTAGACAGAGACCCACACAGACAGACACACAGAGAGCAAGACAGAGACCCAGAAAGGCCAGGCAGAGAGACAGACAGACAGACAGAGGCCAGACAGAAAGACCAGACAGAGAGCTAGACAGAGACCCAGACAGTCAGACAGACAGTCAGACAGACAGAGACCCAGGCAGACAGACAGACAGACAGACAGAGAGCCAGACATGCCAGACAGAGACCCAGACAGAGACCCAGACAGACAGACAGACAGACAGATGGACAGACAGAAAGACTGACAGACTGACAGGCCAGACATGGAGCCAGACAGAGACCCAGACAGACAGACAGAGACCCAGGCAGACAGACAGAGAGCCAGACAGAGACACAGACAGACAGACAGACAGAGAGCCAGACAGAGACCCAGACAGGCCAGGCAGAGAGCCAGACAACGTTCAGACTCAGTTCAGTTTTACTGGATAGTTAATTTGCCATAAAACATCAAGAATGTCAAAGACGCCGCAAAATATCAAAAACAGATTGAAAGCTTTATAATTCCCACCGTCGGCAAGCCTGAACTATTCTAAGCAAATGGGCATGTCCTAAACAGGCCGTTGATGAAAAGAGTAATTTAGATTAATAGGCACAACATCCGACTATTACAAGTTCTCATACTTCCCCAGAACAATAGTTCACTGGAATGCACTAACCCCAGATATCCCCAATATCTACCAATATATAGTAGAGCTGTTCAACAAAGTGGAATGTATATACTCCCTGCAACCTTTCTATTTGTTTTTTGTTAATATTTATAACTTTAATACTATTATATACGTTTATACATTTATTCTACAAACATCGTTTCATGTCTTTGTCAGATAGACATGCGCCATTCCTGGGTCCGTAGGAGGGGTTTGGGATTATTGTTTATATTGTATCCTTTCTCCATCTGGAGCTAGATCGGGTACCATGGGCCCAGTGTGGTGGAACGCAAAAGTACCCTCAGGTAAACTATTGAGTAAGTTACTGTGAAGCATAGGAGTGGTGAAAGACACAGGGCTGGTATGTATTGAATGTTTTCCTTTGTTTCTGAAACATTTAACTTGCTTCTAGCGAAAACCGCATGAAAATTGAGGGTAAGCTGGACAGGCTGCACTACTTTGTGTGAAGCACAGTTTGAAGTGTACTTCGGTCATTTTGACCTCAGAATTCAAAAAGAAGGTGTTTACTTTCAGTTTGGAAAATAATTTGGGGGAAAAAACAGGTCAGCGAATCATCTAAGGCTCATTTTTGTGTTGCACTGGGTATGACTGATACTACATTGTGTGTGTTATATGGCCAGCATAGTCAGGATTGGATATTTTCGGGTAGGTATTTATTAACAACCCTATGTAAAAAATAATGGTGGTCAAGGTCCATCTATTTCTCTGTGTGTGCTATCCTCTCCCTTTTGAAGAGCTAAAACGGTGTACATGTAAAATCACTCCAAGCTAAATCATAGTCATAATAGGCCCAACCTAAATACTAAATAAATCTGTATATTGTGTAAACATCTCAACAAAATGAATATAAGTATAAATAAACTGTTTATCAGAAATCAGTGACCATTTCGATTTATTTTTAGAACATGCTGTAAATTTTAGCCCGCGGAAAATATAAACAATCACGGGCGGGAAAATATAAACAATCATAATATTATACAGTTACAGTTGTCGTACCCAGAGTATCTAAACCTATTACTTACACAGCAGTAAAACCTGCTCAGCAGTAAAACCTGCTGATTGTAGTGCTCTTGGTGTCAGCAGTCGATGTTGAATTCCAACCAAATTAGCATGGTCCATTTTGGAATCGGAGCATAGAAACAAGAGGTGCTTGGTTAAACTATCGAACCAATGAAATTGATGTTCTTATGTTACGCGTAACTTAATTAACCAATGACACGAGTTTATTTTGTTACGCGTAACTTAAGCAGCCAATGAAATGAGTTTCTTATGTAACGCGTAACTTAAGCAGCCAATGCAATAAGTTTCCTATGTTACGCTTAACTGAAGCAACCAGTGAAGTGTTCTTCTTAAGTAACGCGTAACATAATAAACTCATTTCATTGGCTGCTTAATAACGCGTAACATAATCAGCCAATGGAAATATGTTCTTATGTTATGCGGAACTTAAGCTTTGGTTACGCGTAACATAAGATCTTATGACACTGGCGGCCAGAACGGCATCATTTACGCTGCGGTAAGTGTAGTTACCGAGAAAGGCCAGGCAGAGAGCCAGACAACCAGACAGTCAGACAGACAGACAGACAGACAGACAGACAGACAGACAGACAGACAGACAGACAGACAGAGACCCAGACAGGCCAGACAGAGAGCCAGACAGAGACCCAGACAGATAGACAGACAGACAGACAGAAATACAGAGAGCCAGACAGAGACCGAGACAGGCCATGCAGAGAGCCAGCCAGCCAGCCAGACAGACAAACAGACAGACAGACAGACAGACAGACATACAGAGACCAGAGAAACAGGCCAGACAGAGAGCCAGACAGACACCCAGACAGACAGACAGAGAGCCAGACAGAGACCCAGACAGGCCAGGCAGAGAGCCAGACAGACAGACATACAGACAGATAGACAGCCAGCCAGACAGACAGACAGAGACCCAGACAGAGGGCCAGACAGAGACCAGAGAAACAGGCCAGACATAGAGCCAGACAGAGAGACAGACAGACAGAGAGACAGACAGAGAGACAGACAGACACCCAGACAGGCCAGGCAGATAGCCAGACAGACAGACAGAGAGCCAGACAGACAGACAGAGAACCAGACGGACAGGCCAGACAGGAAGACAGACAGACAGCCAGACAGCCAGACAGAGAGCTAGACAGAGACCCAGACAGACAGACAAACAGAAATACAGAGAGCGAGACAGAGACCGAGACAGACCATGCAGAGAGAGAGCCAGCCAGCCAGCCAGCCAGCCAGCCAGCCAGCCAGCCAGCCAGCCAGCCAGCCAGCCAGCCAGCCAGCCAGACAGACAGACAGACAGACAGACAGACAGACAGACAGACAGAGACCAGAGAAACAGGCGAGACAGAGAGCCAGACAGAGAGCCAGACAGACACCCAGACAGACAGACAGAGAGCCAGACAGAGACCCAGACAGGCCAGGCAGACAGCCAGACATACAGACAGATAGCCAGCCAGCCAGACAGACAGACAGACAGACAGAGACCCAGACAGGCCAGACAGAGAGCCAGACAGAGAGCCAGACAGACAGACAGACAGACAGAGACCCAGACAGAGAGCAAGACAGAGACCAGAGAAACAGGCCAGACAGAGAGCAAGACAGAGACCAGAGAAACAGGCCAGACAGAGAGCCAGACAGAAAGACAGACAGACAGACAGACAGGCCATGCAGAGAGCCAGACAGACAGACAGAGAGCCAGAGAGAGACCCAGACAGACAGACAGAAAGCCAGACGGACAGGCCAGACAGGAAGACAAACAGACATACAGGCCAGACAGAGAGCCAGACAGAGACCCAGGCAGAGAGCCGGACAGCCAGACAGCCAGACAGTCAGACGGTCAGACAGACAGACAGACATACACTCAGACAGACAGAGACCAGACAGACAGGCCAGATAGAGACCTAGACAGACATACAGACAGACAGACAGAGAGCCAGACTGTAACCCAGACAGACAGACAGACAGACAGACAAAGAGCAAGACAGAGACCAGACAGAGAGCCAGACAGAGAACCAGACAGACAGCCAGACAGAGACACAGACAGCCCAGGCAAAGAGCCAGCAAGCCAGACAGACAGACAGACATACATACAGAGACCAGACAGACAGAGAGCTAGACAGAGACGCAGACAGTCAGACAGACAGACAGACAGAAAGCCAGACAGAGAGCCAGACAGAGACACAGACATACAGACAGGCAGACAGAGAGCCAGACAGAGACCCAGACAGAGACCCAGACAGAGACCCAGACAGAGACCCAGACAGGCCAGGCAGAGAGCCAGACAGACAGACAGCAAGCCAGCCAGCCAGCCAGCCAGACAGACAGACAGACAGACAGACATACAGATAGAGACCAGACAGGCCTGACAGACAGACAGGCCAGACAGAGAGCCAGGCAGAGAGCCAGACAGATAGACAGACAAAGACCAGTCAGACAGGCCAGAAAGAGAGCCAGACAGCCAGACAGACAGACAGCGAGCCAGCCAGACAGACAGACAGACAGAGACCAGACAGGCCTGACAGACAGACAGGCCAGACAGAGAGCCATACAGAGAGCCAGAAAGACATACAGACAGACAGACAGAGAGACAGACAGAGACCCATACAGGCCAGGCAGAGAGCCAGACAGAAAGACAGAGAGCCAGAGAGAGACCCAGACAGACAGACAGACAGACAGAGAGCCAGACGGACAGGCCAGACAGAAAGACAGACAGCCAGACAGACACCCAGACAGATAGCCAGACAGACAGACAGACAGAGAGCCAGACAGAGAGCCAGACAGAGACCCAGGCAGAGAGCCGGACAGCCAGACAGCCAGACAGAAAGACAGACAGTCAGATGGCCAGACAGACAGACAGACATACACTCAGACAGACAGACAGAGACCAGACAGACAGGCCAGACATAGAGCCAGACAGACATCCAGACAGTGACCCAGACAGACAGACAGCCAGTCAGAGACACAGACAGGCCAGGCAAAGAGCCAGTAGCCAGCCAGACAGACAGACATACAGACAGACAGAGAGCTAGACAGAGACGCAGACAGTCAGACAGACAGACAGAAAACCAGACAGAGAGCAAGACAGAGACACAGACAGACAGACAGACAGATACCAAGACAGGCCAGGCAGAGAGCCAGACAGACAGCCAGCCAGCCAGACAGACAGACAGACAAAAAGACAAAAAGACAGACAGAGAGCCAGGCAGAGAGCCAGACAGATAGACAGACAAAGACAAGTCAGACAGGCCAGAAAGAGAGCCAGACAGAGAGCCGGACAGACTGACAGACAGAGAGCCCAGACGGAGACCCAGGCAGAGAGCCGGACAGCCAGACAGTCAGACAGCCAGACAGACAGACAGACATACACTCAGACAGACAGACATAGACCAGACAGACAGGCCAGACAGAGAGAGACATACAGAGACATAGACAGACGGACAGAGACCCAGACAGACCCAGACAGAGACCCAGACAGGCCAGGCAGAGAGCCAGACAGACAGACAGACGGACAGAGACCAGACAGACAGGCCAGACAAAGAGCCAGACAGAGACCAGACAGACAGTCAAGACAGAGAGCTAGACAGAGACCCACACAGACAGACACACAGAGACCAAGACAGAGAGCCGGACAGAGACCCAGACAGGCCAGGCAGAGAGCCAGACAGACAGACAGACAGAGACCAGACAGAGAGACAGACAGACACCCAGACAGGCCAGGCAGAGAGCCAGACAGACAGACAGACAGAGAGCCAGAGAGAGACCCAGACAGACAGACAGAGAGCCATACGGACAGGCCAGACAGGAAGACAGACAGACAGACAGACAGGCCAGACAGAGAGCCAGACAGAGAGCCAGACAGACAGACAGACAGACAGACAGAGAGCCAGACAGAGACCCAGGCAGAGAGCCGGACAGCCAGACAGCCAGACAGTCAGACGGTCAGACAGACAGACAAACATACACTCAGACAGACAGAGACCAGACAGACAGGCCAGACAGAGACCTAGACAGACAGACAGACAGACAGAGAGCCAGACTGTGACCCAGACAGACAGACAGACAGACAAAGAGCAAGACAAAGACCCAGACAGAGAGCCAGACAGAGAACCAGACAGACAGCCAGACAGAGACACAGACAGCGCAGGCAAAGAGCCAGCAAGCCAGACAGACAGACAGACATACAGACAGAGACCAGACAGACAGAGAGCTAGACAGAGACGCAGACAGTCCGGCAGACAGACAGAAAGCCAGACAGAGAGCCAGACAGAGACACAGACAGACAGAAAGGCAGACAGAGAGCCAGACAGAGAGCCAGACAGAGACCCAGACAGGCCAGGCAGAGAGCCAGACAGACAGGCCAGACAGAGAGCCAGGCATAGAGCCAGACAGATAGACAGACAAAGACCAGTCAGACAATCAAGAAAGAGAGCCAGAGAGCCAGACAGCCAGACAGACAGACAGACAGACAGACAGACAGAGAGCCAGACAGAGACCCAGGCAGAGAGCCGGACAGCCAGACAGCCAGACAGTCAGACGGTCAGACAGACAGACAAACATACACTCAGACAGACAGAGACCAGACAGACAGACAGACAGAGACCAGACAGACAGACATACACTCAGACAGACAGACAGGACAGACAGAGAGCCAGACATAGACCTAGACAGACAGACAGAGAGCCAGTCAGATACCCAGACAGACAGACATACAGAGAGCCAGACAGAGACCCAGACAGGCCAGACAGAGAGCCAGACAGACAGACATACAGACAGACAGACAAACAGACAGACAGACAGACAGAAATACAGAGAGCCAGCCAGCCAGCCAGCCAGCCAGCCAGCCAGCCAGCCAGACAGACAGACATACAGAGACCAGACAGGCCTTACAGACAGACATACAGACAGGCCAGACAGAAAGCCAGGCATAGAGCCAGACAGATAGACAGACAAAGACCAGTCAGACAATCCAGAAAGAGAGCCAGAGAGCCAGACAGCCAGACAGACAGACAGACAGACAGACAGACAGAGAGCCAGACAGAGACCCAGGCAGAGAGCCGGACAGCCAGACAGCCAGACAGTCAGACGGTCAGACAGACAGACAAACATACACTCAGACAGACAGAGACCAGACAGACAGACATACACTCAGACAGACAGACAGGACAGACAGAGAGCCAGACATAGACCTAGACAGACAGACAGAGAGCCAGTCAGATACCCAGACAGACAGACATACAGAGAGCCAGACAGAGACCCAGACAGGCCAGACAGAGAGCCAGACAGACAGACATACAGACAGACAGACAAACAGACAGACAGACAGACAGAAATACAGAGAGCCAGACAGAGACCGAGACAGGCCATGCAGAGAGCCGGCCAGTCAGCCAGACAGACAAACATACAGACAGACAGACAGACAGACAGAGACCAGAGAAACAGGCCAGACAGAGAGCCAGACAGAGAGTCAGACAGAGAGCCAGACAGACACCCAGACAGACAGACAGAGAGCCAGACAGGCCAGACAGAGAGCTAGACAGCCAGACAGACAGACATACAGACATATAGCCAGCCAGCCATATAGCCAGACAGACAGAGACCCAGACAGTGAGCCAGACAGAGACCAGAGAAACAGGCCAGACAGAGAGCCAGACAGAGAGCCGGACAGACAGACAGACAGAGAGACAGACAGAGAGACAGACAGACACCCAGACAGGCCAGGCAGAGAGCCAGAAAGCCAGACAGACAGACATACAGACAGATAGCCAGCCACACAGACAGACAGACAGACAGACAGACAGACAGAGAGAGACCCAGACAGGCCAGACAGAGAGCCAGATAGCCAGACAGACAGACATACAGACAGATAGCCAGCCAGCCAGATAGACAGACAGACAGAGACCCAGACATGCCAGACAGAGAGCCAGACAGAGAGCCAGACAGACAGACAGACAGACAGACATACAGAGACCCAGACAGAGAGCCAGAGAAACAGGCCAGACAGAGAGCCAGACAGACAGACAGAGAGACAGACAGAGAGACAGACAGACACCCAGACAGGCCAGGCAGAGAGCCAGACAGACAGACAGACAGAGAGCCAGAGAGAGACCCAGACAGACAGACAGAGAGCCATACGGACAGGCCAGACAGGAAGACAGACAGACAGACAGACAGGCCAGAAAGAGAGCCAGACAGAGAGCCAGACAGACAGACAGACAGACAGACAGACAGAGAGCCAGACAGAGACCCAGGCAGAGAGCCGGACAGCCAGACAGCCAGACAGTCAGACGGTCAGACAGACAGACAAACATACACTCAGACAGACAGAGACCAGACAGACAGGCCAGACAGAGACCTAGACAGACAGACAGACAGACAGAGAGCCAGACTGTGACCCAGACAGACAGACAGACAGACAAAGAGCAAGACAAAGACCCAGACAGAGAGCCAGACAGAGAACCAGACAGACAGCCAGACAGAGACACAGACAGCGCAGGCAAAGAGCCAGCAAGCCAGACAGACAGACAGACATACAGACAGAGACCAGACAGACAGAGAGCTAGACAGAGACGCAGACAGTCCGGCAGACAGACAGAAAGCCAGACAGAGAGCCAGACAGAGACACAGACAGACAGAAAGGCAGACAGAGAGCCAGACAGAGAGCCAGACAGAGACCCAGACAGGCCAGGCAGAGAGCCAGACAGACAGCAAGCCAGCCAGCCAGCCAGCCAGCCAGCCAGCCAGACAGACAGACATACAGAGACCAGACAGGCCTTACAGACAGACATACAGACAGGCCAGACAGAGAGCCAGGCATAGAGCCAGACAGATAGACAGAGAAAGACCAGTCAGACAATCCAGAAAGAGAGCCAGACAGCCAGACAGCCAGACAGACAGACAGCGAACCTGACAGACAGACAGACAGACAGACAGACAGAGACCAGACAGGCCTGACAGACAGACAGACAGACAGACAGACAGACAGACAGGCCAGACAGAGAGCCAGACAGAGACCCAGACAGAGAGACAGACAGACAGATAGACAGAAAGACAGACAGAGACCAGAGAAACAGGCCAGACAGAGAGCCATACAGAGAGCCAGACAGACATACAGACAGACAGACAGAGAGACAGACAGAGACCCAGACAGGCCAGGCAGAGAGCCAGAAAGACAGACAGAAAGCCAGAGAGAGACCCAGACAGACAGACAGACAGACAGACAGAGAGCCAGACGGACAGGCCAGACAGAAAGACAGAGAGCCAGACAGACAGACAGACAGACAGACAGACAGACAGAGAGCCAGACAGAGACACAGGCAGAGAGCCGGACAGACAGACCGACAGACAGACAGACAGTCAGATGGCCAGACAGACAGACAGACATACACACATACAGACAGACAGACAGAGACCAGACAGACAGGCCAGACAGAGAGTCAGACAGAGACATAGACAGCCAGACAGTGACCCAGGCAAAGAGCCAGCCAGTAAGAGACACAGACAGGCCAGGCAAAGAGCCAGCCAGCCAGCCAGACAGACAGACAGACAGACAGACAGACAGACAGACAGACAGGCCTGACAGACACACAGGCCACACAGAGAGCCAGACAGAGACCCAGACAGGAAGACAGACAGACAGACAGACAGACAGACAGACAGACAGACAGACAGACAGACAGACAGACAGACAGGCCAGACAGAGAGCCAGACAGGGAGCCAGACAGAGAGTCAGACAGACATACAGAGAGCCAGACAGAGACCCAGGCAGAGAGCCGGACAGCCGGACAGCCAGACAGACAGTCAGACATACACTCAGACAGACAGACAGAGACCAGACAGACAGGCCAGACAGAGAGCCAGACATAGACCTAGACAGACAGACAGAGAGCCAGACAGAGACCCAGACAGACAGACAGAGAGCAAGACAGAGACCCAGACAGGCCAGACAGAGACCCAGACAGACAGACAGCCAGACAGAGACACAGACAGGCCAGGCAAAGAGCCAGCCAGGCAGCCAGCCAGACAGACAGAGACCAGACAGACAGACAGACCAGACAGAGAGCCAGACAGAGAGCCAGACAGACAGAGAGTCGGACAGCCAAACAGCCAGACAGACAGACAGACAGACAAACATACACTCAGACAGACAGACAGACAGACAGAGACCAGACAGACAGGCCAGACAGAGAGCCAGACAGAGAGCCAGACAGAGACCTAGACAGACAGACAGACAGACAGACAGACAGACAGACAGACAGACAGACAGACAGACAGACAGACAGACAGACAGACAGACAGACAGACAGACAGACATACAGAGACCAGACAGGCCTCACAGGCAGAAGACAGGCCAGACAGAGAGCCAGGCAGAGAGCCAGACAGATAGACAGACAAAGACAAGTCAGACAGGCCAGCCAGACAGACAGACAGTCAGATGGCCAGACAGACAGACATACACTCAGACAGACAGACAGAGACCAGACAGACAGGCCAGACAGAGAGCCAGACAGAGACCTAGACAGACAGACAGACAGACAGCCAGACAGTGACCCAGACAGACAGACAGCCAGTCAGAGACACAGACAGGCCAGGAAAAGAGCCAGCCAGCCAGACAGACAGACAGAGACCGGACAGACAGAGAGCTAGACAGAGACGCAGAACGTCAGACAGACAGACAGAAAGCCAGACAGAGAGCCAGACAGAG
>JAWPHD010008191.1:67500-118247 GCA_037043455.1 Cyrtodaria siliqua
GACAGACAGACAGCAAGCCAGCCAGCCAGCCATACAGACAGACAGACAGACAGACAGACAGACAGACAGACAGACAGACAGACAGAGAGCCAGACAGAGACCCAGACAGGCCAGACAGAGAACCAGACAGACAGACAGACAGAGACAAAGACAGGCCAGGCAAAGATCTAGCCATACAGAAAGACAGAGACCAGACAAACAGAGAGCTATACAGAGATACAGACAGTGAGAAAGACAGACAGAAAGCCAGACAGAGTCCCAGACAGACAGACAGACAGACAGACAGACAGACAGACAGACAGACAGACAGACAGACAGACAGACAGACAGACAGACAGACAGACAGACAGACAGACAGAAAGACAGAGAGCCAGACAGACCCAGACAGAGACCCAGACAGACAGACAGACAGAGAGCCAGACAGAGACCCAGACAGGCCAGGAAGAGAGCCAGACAGCCAGACAGACACCCAGCCAGCCAGCCAGCCAGCCAGACAGACAGACAGACAGACATACAGACAGACAGACAGATAGATAGACAGACAGACAGACAGACAGACAGGCCTGACAGACAGACATGCCAGACAGAGAGCCAGGCAGAGAGTCAGATAGCCAGACAGATAGACAGACAAAGACCAGACAGACAGGCCAGACAGCCAGCCAGACAGACATACAGACAGCCAGACAGACAGACAGACAGAGACCAGACAGGCCTAAAAGACAGACAAACAGACATACAGGCCAGACAGAGAGCCAGACAGAGACCCAGACAGACAGGAAGACAGAAAACAGACAGACAGGCCAGACATAGAGCCAGACAGACAGAGAGCCAGACAGAGACCCAGGCAGACAGCCAGACAGCCTTACAGCCAGACAGACATACATACAGAAAGACAGATAGAGACCAGACAGACAGGCCAGACAGAGAGACAAAGAGCAAGACAGAGACCCAGACAGGCCAGACAGAGAGCCAGACAGAGAACCAGACAGACAGCCAGACAGAGACACAGACATCCCAGGCAAAGAGCCAGCAAGCCAGATAGACAGACAGACATACAGACAAAGACCAGACAGACAGAGAGCTAGACAGAGACGCAGACAGTCAGACAGACAGACAGAAAGCCAGACAGAGAGCCAGACAGAGACACAGACAGACAGACAGGCAGACAGAGAGCCAGACAGAGACCCAGACAGACCAGGCAGAGAGCCAGACAGACAGACAGCAAGCCAGCCAGCCAGCCAGCCAGACAGACAGACAGACAGACAGACAGACAGACAGACAGACAGACAAACAGAGACCAGACAGGCCTGACAGACAGACAGACAGGCCAGACAGAGAGCCAGGCAGAGAGCCAGACAGATAGACAGACAAAGACCAGTCAGACAGGCCAGAAAGAGAGCCAGAGAGCCAGACAGACAGACAGCGAGCCAGCCAGACAGACAGACAGACAGAGACTAGACAGGCCTGACATACAGACAGACAGACAGACAGACAGGCCAGACAGAGAGGTAGACAGAGACCCAGACAGACAGACAGACAGACAGACAGACAGACAGAGAAACAGGCCAGACAGAGAGCCATACAGAGAGCCATACAGAGAGCCAGACAGACAGACAGACAGAGAGAGACCCAGACAGACAGACAGACAGACATAGAGCCAGACGCACAGGCCAGACAGACATACACTCAGACAGACAAACAGAGACCAGACAGACAGGCCAGACAGAGAGGTAGACAGAGACCTAGACAGACAGACAGACAGCCAGACAGTGACCCAGACAGACAGACAGCCAGTCAGAGACACAGACAGGCCAGGCAGAGAGCCAGACAGACAGACAGCCAGCCAGACAGACAGACAGACAAACAGACATACAGACATACAGACAAAAAGACAGACAGAGACCAGACAGGCCTGACAGACAGACAGACAGGCCAGACAGAGAGTCAGGCAGAGAGCCAGACAGATAGACAGACAAAGACAAGTCAGACAGGCCAGAAAGAGAGCCAGACAGAGAGCCAGACAGACAGACATTCAAAGAACCCAGACGGAGACCCAGGCAGAGAGCCGGACAGCCAGACAGTCAGACAGCCAGCCAGCCAGACAGACAGACATACACTCAGACAGACAGACAGAGACCAGACAGACAGGCCAGACAGAGAGAGACAGACAGAGACCTAGACAGACTGACAGAGACCCAAACAGACCCAGACAGAGACCCAGACAGGCCAGGCAGAGAGCCAAACAAACAGACAGACGGACAGAGACCAGACAGACAGGCCAGACAGAGAGCTAGACAGAGACCCACACAGACAGACACACAGAGACCAAGACAGAGAGCCGGACAGAGAACCAGACAGGCCAGGCAGAGAGCCAGACAGACAGACAGAGACCAGACAGACAGGCCAGAAAAAGAGCCAGACAGAGGGCAGACAGGCAGGCCAGACAGAGAGCTAGACAGAGACCCACACAGACAGACACACAGAGAGCAAGACAGAGAGACGGACAGAGACCCAGACAGGCGAGGCAGAGACCCAGACAGAGACACAGACAGAGACCAGACAGAAAGGCCATACAGAGAGCTAGACAGAGATCCAGACAGTCAGACAGACAGAAAGCCAGACATAGACTCAGACAGACAGACAGACAGACATACAGACAGACAGACATAGAGCCAGACAGAGACCCAGACATGCCAGACAGAGAGCCAGACAGAGACCCAGACAGCCAGACAGACAGAGACCCAGACAGAGACCCAGACAGGCCAGGCAGCAAGTCAGACAGGCAGACAGCCGGACAGACAGCCAGCCAGACAGACAGAGACCAGACAGAGACCAGACAGGCCTGACAGACAGACAGACAGACAGGCCAGACAGACAGCCAGAAAGCCAGACTGAGACCTGACAGACAGGCTAAACAGAGAGCTAGACAGAGTCCCAGACAGTCAGACAGACAGACAGAGAGCCAGACAGAGATCCAGACATACATACAGACAGAGAGTCAGGCAGAGAGTCAGACAGAGACCCAGACATGCCAGACAGAGAGCCAGACAGCCAGACAGACAGACAGACAGCCAGCCAGACAAAAAGCCAGACAGAAAGCCAGACAGAGACCCAGACAAACAGGAAGACAGACAGACAGACAGACAGACAGACAGAGACCAGACAGACAGAGAGCTAGACAGAGACACAGACAGTCAGACAGACAGACAGAAAGCCAGACAGAGACCCAGACAGACAGACAGACAAACAGAAAGACAGAGAGCCAGACAGAAAATCAGACAGAGACCCAAACAGACCAGACAGAGACCCAGACAGAGATCCAGACAGACAGACAGACAGAGACCCAGACAGGCCAGGTAGAGAGCCAGCCAACCAGACTGACAGACAGACAGACAGACAGAGACCAGACAGGCCTGACAGACAGACAGGCCAGACAGAGACCCAGACAGAGACCCAGACAGACAGACAGACAGGCCAGAGAACTGAATATATTTGCGTAAGAACTGAATATATATGCGTAAGAACTGAATATATATGTCTAAGAACTGAATATATATCCGTAAGAACTGAATATATATGCGTAAGAACTGAATATATATGCGTAAGAAGGGAATATATATGTGTAAGAACTGAATATATATGTGTAAGAACTGAATATATATGTGTAAGAACTGAATATATATGCGTAAGAACTGAATATATATGCGTAAGAACTGAATATATATGCGTAAAACTGAATATATATGTGTAAAACTGAATATATATGTCTAAGAACTGAATATATATGCGTAAGAATTGAATATATATGTATAAGAAACTGAATATATATGCGTAAGAACTGAATATGTATGCGTAAGAACGGAATATATATGTGTAAGAACGGACGGAATATATATGTGTAAGAACGTAATATGTATGCGTAAGAACGGAATATATATGTGTAAGAACGGAATATATATTTGTAAGAACGGAAAATATATGTGTAAGAACGGAATATATATTTGTAAAAACGGAAAATATATGTGTAAGAACGGGATATATATGTGTAAGAACTGAATATATATGTGTGAGAACGAAATATATATATGGAAGAACGGAATATATATGTGTAAGAACTGAATATATATGTGTAAGAACTGACTATATATGTTTAAGAACTGAATATATATGTATAAGAACTGAATATATATGCGTAAGAACTGAATATATATGCGTAAGAACTGAAAATATATGTGTAAGAACTGAATATATATGCGTAAGAACTGAATATATATGCGTAAAACTGAATATATATGTGTACGAACTGAATATATATGCGTAAGAACTGAATATATATGTGTAAGAACGTAATATGTATGCGTAAGAACGGAATATATATGTGTAAGAACGGAATATATATTTGTAAGAACGGAAAATATATGTGTAAGAACGGAATATATATTTGTAAGAACGGAAAATATATGTGTAAGAACGGAATATATATGTGTAAGAACTGAATATATATGTGTAAGAACGGAATATATATGTGTAAGAACTGAATATATATGTGTAAGAACTGAATATATATGTTTAAGAACTGAATATATATGTCTAAGAACTGAATATATATGCGTAAGAACTGAATATATATGTGTAAGAACTGAATATATATGCGTAATAACTGAATATATATGCGTAAGAACTGAATATATATGCGTAAAACTGAATATATATGTATACGAACTGAATATATATGTGTAAGAACTGAATATATATGCGTAAGAACTGAATATATATGCGTAAGAACTGAATATATATGCGTAAAACTGAATATATATGTCTAAGAACTTAATATATATGCGTAAGAACTGAATATATATGTCTACGAACTGAATATATATCCGTAAGAACTGAATATATATCCGTAAGAACTGAATATATATGCGTAAGAACTGAATATATATGCGTAAAACTGAATATATATGTGTACGAACTGAATATATATGCGTAAGAACTGAATATATATGCGTAAGAACTGAATATATATGCGTAAGAACTGAATATATATGCGTAAAACTGAATATATATGTCTAAGAACTGAATATATATACGTAAGAACTGAATATATATGTCTAAGAACTGAATATATATCCGTAAGAACTGAATATATATGCGTAAGAACTGAATATATATGCGTAAGAATGGAATATATATGCGTAAGAACTGAATATATTTGCGTAAAAACTGAATATATATGCGTAAGAACTGAATATATATGCGTAAGAACTGAATATATATTCGTAAGAACTGAATATATATGCGTAAGAACTGAATATATATGCGTAAAACTGAATATATATGTCTAAGAACTGAATATATATGCGTAAGAACTGAATATATATGTGTAAGAACTGAATATATATGTGTAAGAACTGAATATATATGTTTAAGAACTGAATATATATGTCTAAGAACTGAATATATATGCGTAAGAACTGAATATATATCCGTAAGAACTGAATATATATGCGTAAGAACTGAATATATATGCGTAAGAACTGAATATATTTGCGTAAGAACTGAATATATATGCGTAAAACTGAATATATATGTGTAAGAATTGAATATATATGCGTAAGAACTGAATATATATGCGTAAGAATGGAATATATATGTGTAAGAACTGAATATATTTGCGTAAGAACTGAATATATATGCGTAAGAACTGAATATATATGTCTAAGAACTGAATATATATCCGTAACAACTGAATATATATGCGTAAGAACTGAATATATATGCGTAAGAAGGGAATATATATGTGTAAGAACTGAATATATATGCGTAAGAACTGAATATATATGCGTAAGAACTGCATATATATGTCTAAGAACTGAATATATATGCGTAAGAACACAATATATATGCTTAAAAATTGAATATATATGTGTAAGAACGGAATATATATTTGTAAGGACGGAAAATACATGTGTAAGAACGGAATATATATGTGTAAGAACGGAATATATATGTGTAAGAACGGAATATATATGCGTAAGAACGGAATATATATGTGTAAGAACGGAATATATATTTGTAAGGACTGAAAATACATGTGTAAGAACGGAATATATATGTGTAAGAACGGAATATATATGTGTAAGAACGGAATATATATGCGTAAGAACGGAATATATATGTGTAAGAACGGAATATATATTTGTAAGGACTGAAAATACATGTGTAAGAACGGAATATATATGTGTAAGAACTGAATATATATGTGTAAGAACGGAATATATATGTGTATGAACGGAATATATATGTGTAAGAACTGAATATATATGTGTAAGAACTGAATATATACGTGTAAGAACTGAATATATATGCGTAAAACTGAATATATATGTGTAAGAACTGAATATATATTTTCGTAAGAACTGAATATATATGCGTAAGAACTGAATATATATGCGTAAGAACTGAATATATATGTCTAAGTACTGAATATATATGCGTAAGAACTGAATATATATGCGTAAGAACTGAATGTATATGCGTAAAACTGAATATATATGTGTAAGATCTGAATATATATGCGTAAGAACTGAATATATATGCGTAAGAACTGACTATATATGCGTAAGAACTGAATATATATGCGTAAAACTGAATATATATGTGTAGGAACTGAATATATATGCGTAAGAAGGGAATATATATGTGTAGGAACTGAATATATATGTGTAAGAACTGAATATATATGCGTAAGAATGGAATATATATCTGTAAGAACTGAATATATTTGCGTAAGAACTGAATATATATCCGTAAGAACTGAATATATATGTCTAAGTACTGAATATATATGCGTAAGAACTGAATATATATGCGTAAGAACTGAATGTATATGCGTAAAACTGAATATATATGTGTAAGAACTGAATATATATGTGTAAGAACTGAATATATATGCGTAAGAATGGAATATATATGTGTAAGAACTGAATATATTTGCGTAAGAAATGAATATATATGCGTAAAACTGAATATATATGTGTAAGAACTGAATATATATGCGTAAGAACTGAATATATGTGTCTAAGAACTGAATATATATCCGTAAGAACTGAATATATATGCGTAAGAACTGAATATATATGCGTAAGAATGGAATATATATGTGTAAGAACTGAATATATTTGCGTAAGAACTGAATATATATGCGTAAGAACTGAATATATATCCGTAAGAACTGAATATATATGCGTAAGAACTGAATATATATGCGTAAGGATGGAATATATATGTTTAAGAACTGAATATATTTGCGTAAGATCTGAATATATATGCGTAAGAACTGAATATATATGTCTAAGAACTGAATATATATCCGTAAGAACTGAATATATATGCGTAAGAACTGAATATATATGCGTAAGAAGGGAATATATATGTGTAAGAACTGAATATATATGTGTAAGAACTGAATATATATGCGTAAGAACTGAATATATATGTTTAAGAACTGAATATATATCCGTAAGAACTGAATATATATGCGTAAGAACTGAATATATTTGCGTAAGAACTGAATATATATGCGTAAAACTGAATATATATGTGTAAGAACTGAATATATATGCGTAAGAACTGAATATATATGCGTAAGAACTGAATATATATGCGTAAAACTGTATATATATGTCTAAGAACTGAATATATATGCGTAAGAACTGAATATATATGTCTAAGAACTGAATATATATCCGTAAGAACTGAATATATATGCGTAAGAACTGAATATATATGTGTTAGAACTGAATATATATGTCTAAGAACTGAATATATATGCGTAAGAACTGAATATATATGCGTAAGAACTGAATATATATGTTTAAGAACTGAATATATATGTCTAAGAACTGAATATATATGCGTAAGAACTGAATATATATGCGTAAGAACTGAATATATATGTTTAAGAACTGAATATATATCCGTAAGAACTGAATATATATCCGTAAGAACTGAATATATATGCGTAAGAACTGAATATATATGCGTAAGATCTGAATATATTTGCGTAAGAACTGAATATATATGCGTAAAACTGAATATATATGTGTAAGAACTGAATATATATGCGTAAGAACTGAATATATATGCGTAAGAACTGAATATATATGCGTAAAACTGAATATATATGTCTAAGAACTGAATATATATGCGTAAGAACTGAATATATGTGTCTAAGAACTGAATATATATCCGTAAGAACTGAATATATATGCGTAAGAACTGAATATATATGCGTAAGAATGGAATATATATGTGTAAGAACTGAATATATTTGCGTAAGAACTGAATATATATGCGTAAGAACTGAATATATATCCGTAAGAACTGAATATATATGCGTAAGAACTGAATATATATGCGTAAGAATGGAATATATATGTGTAAGAACTGAATATATTTGCGTAAGAACTGAATATATATGCGTAAGAACTGAATATATATCCGTAAGAACTGAATATATATGCGTAAGAACTGAATATATATGCGTAAGGATGGAATATATATGTTTAAGAACTGAATATATTTGCGTAAGATCTGAATATATATGCGTAAGAACTGAATATATATGTCTAAGAACTGAATATATATCCGTAAGAACTGAATATATATGCGTAAGAACTGAATATATATGCGTAAGAAGGGAATATATATGTGTAAGAACTGAATATATATGTGTAAGAACTGAATATATATGCGTAAGAACTGAATATATATGTTTAAGAACTGAATATATATCCGTAAGAACTGAATATATATGCGTAAGAACTGAATATATTTGCGTAAGAACTGAATATATATGCGTAAAACTGAATATATATGTGTAAGAACTGAATATATATGCGTAAGAACTGAATATATATGCGTAAGAACTGAATATATATGCGTAAAACTGTATATATATGTCTAAGAACTGAATATATATGCGTAAGAACTGAATATATATGTCTAAGAACTGAATATATATCCGTAAGAACTGAATATATATGCGTAAGAACTGAATATATATGTGTTAGAACTGAATATATATGTCTAAGAACTGAATATATATGCGTAAGAACTGAATATATATGCGTAAGAACTGAATATATATGTTTAAGAACTGAATATATATGTCTAAGAACTGAATATATATGCGTAAGAACTGAATATATATGCGTAAGAACTGAATATATATGTTTAAGAACTGAATATATATCCGTAAGAACTGAATATATATCCGTAAGAACTGAATATATATGCGTAAGAACTGAATATATATGCGTAAGATCTGAATATATTTGCGTAAGAACTGAATATATATGCGTAAAACTGAATATATATGTGTAAGAACTGAATATATATGCGTAAGAACTGAATATATATGCGTAAGAACTGAATATATATGCGTAAAACTGAATATATATGTCTAAGAACTGAATATATATGCGTAAGAACTGAATATATGTGTCTAAGAACTGAATATATATCCGTAAGAACTGAATATATATGCGTAAGAACTGAATATATATGCGTAAGAATGGAATATATATGTGTAAGAACTGAATATATTTGCGTAAGAACTGAATATATATGCGTAAGAACTGAATATATATCCGTAAGAACTGAATATATATGCGTAAGAACTGAATATATATGCGTAAGGATGGAATATATATGTTTAAGAACTGAATATATTTGCGTAAGATCTGAATATATATGCGTAAGAACTGAATATATATGTCTAAGAACTGAATATATATCCGTAAGAACTAAATATATATGCGTAAGAAGGGAATATATATGTGTAAGAACGGAATATATATTTGTAAGGACGGAAAATACATGTGTAAGAATGGAATATATATGTGTAAGAACGGAATATATATGTGTAAGAACGGAATATATATGCGTAAGAACGGAATATATATGTGTAAGAACGGAATATATATTTGTAAGGACGGAAAATACATGTGTAAGACCGGAATATATATGTGTAAGAACGGAATATATATGCGTAAGAACGGAATATATATGTTTAGTTTAGTTTAAACATATTTTATTACTTATGTTACAGAGAATGAACATCATATGATAATACATATTTATATATAACATACGCAAATGGATTGAACTACAAGTTATAACAACATTAGTTACAGTTCTCTCCATACCTTCAATATTGATATATTATGTATACCGGAATGAAATATAATAACATTTGTAATATGGGTGAATTTGAAAAAAAATAAATAATAGAAACTTTAGAAAGAAATAACACAAAAAGGTGGGAAAAAAAATGGAGGGGGAAAAACCCCGCCTGATAATCCTGCCCTGCCGCCCATCTCTGTTGAAACCCTACATTCGCCCAACATATTGTTCGAATTAAAGCACCGACAGCTACGTGTAACAAACTTTTCTAATAAATTACTCGATTTGAAAACGTTGAGTGTTTTTGATTTATTTTTGAAATTCTTGAAAAATAAATTGATTTTGATCGATAGAGACATCTGAATTGCCGAACAGCAGTTTTTGTGTACTTAAGGGGTGAAATTCTCGAGTATTGGTAAAAAGCTGATGCCTTTCATTCCTAAAACGGTTACATCGGAAAATAAAATGCTCTGCATCTTCAAATTCATTTCCACAAATACAATTCGGATTATCCCTTAGATGGTTAATATATAGATCAGCGTTTAAGTTACTGCAATTGTTTCTTAAACGGGCATGTTGAACTGCTAGGTATCTTTCGCCGTACAAAAAGAACTTGGGTACAACTTGAGGTTTAAAAAGCTGTTTCAGTTTGCTTTTGAAGGTTAAAAGTGAAGGTGATTCACGAATACATATATCAAGTTCGTTCCATAGTTTAAGTGCGGAAGGAATAATTGACCTTGAGTACAATTCTGTACGTCTGGATAATGTTACAAAATTGGAGTTATTTCTTAAATTATAAGGGTTTGAATCGGATATAGTTGAAGGAAATATTTCGTTCAAATAGCTAGGTAAGTCTTCATTTTTTTCTTTATAAACTAAAATAAGTTTTTGTATTTTTCTCCTATCTTCCAAAGAAACCCAACCAATTTCATTTAATAACTTTTCTATAGATACAGAACGTGTGAGACCCGTTACGATTCTTGCGGCTTCATATTGTATTTTTTCAAGAGTATGCTTTTCATAAATAGAACAATTATCCCATACTATTGATGCATATTCTAATATAGGTCGAAGATAAGATATATATATTTGGTTTAGAGTTTTGCGTTTCAAATTAAATTTCATCAATCTCATTGAGCCGAGAACTTTGGAAGCTGAAGATACGATATTTGAAATATGCTCATGCCAGGTCCCATCATTACTAAGTGTTATTCCAAGATGTTTATGGTGGTCAACGTATGTAAGCTGTGTATTATTAAAAAGTAAAGCTGGCATTTGTCTCTCTATCAGAGAACAGAACATAACTTCCGTTTTAGACGGATTGAAATTGACTAGCCACTGTTTTGCCCAAATAGAGATCTTTCGCAAATCGTTGTTAATTACAGTTTCCATGTATTTAGTGTCCGATGTAGATACTGTAAGAGAGCTATCGTCAGCAAAAAGTCTAGCTGTGCTAACTAAAGAATCAGCAATATCATGTACATAAATTAAAAACAATAGCGGTCCTAGAACAGAACCTTGTGGTACACCTGAATTTAAGTATTTTATTTCTGAAAAGGAAGATTGGACAAAGACCCTCTGATTTCGATTTGTCAAATAGTTAGTTATCCATTTAATTAGATTGCCTAATATTCCGTGTTGACGAAGTTTGAAAATTAAACCTTTATGCCACACACGATCGAATGCCTTTGAAATATCACAAAATACTATGCATGTAGACTTTTTTTCATCAATAGCTTTACATATTTGATTGTAAATGTCAATTAGTTGATAAACGGTGGAATGACCGGGTAAGAAACCAGATTGCTTTTCATATATTAGATTGTTTGTATGTAAATAATTATAAATATGTTTAAATACAACGCGCTCCATTACCTTCCCCACACAGCTGATAAGGGAAATTGGTCTATAATTAGATGGGGAGTCTTTTGCTCCATTTTTAAACAGAGGCATTACATTTGCTAATTTCCAAGCATTTGGATATTCATTTTCTTGAAGTGACCGATTGAACAATATAGAAAGGGGACGACAAATCGTTTTAGAAGTTTCCTTTAACATACGGTGACTAATTTCATCATGTCCAGTGGCTTTATTTAAAGCTAAAATGGTTAAAATATCAGTTATTTCTGTTTCCGTGATATTAAAGTCACTTAACATGGTGTTAGTTTTTGACCTAAATGCTGGTAGACTTACATGAGAATCATCAATTGATGAAATTGATATGAAATAGTCATTTAAAGTATTAGCTTTATCCACATCAGACACAGAATACGAATTATTAGTGTTAATGAGTGGTGGTACTGTGTCACAACTTTTAGAATTATCCTTAATTAGCATTTTGATAGTTTTCCAATAATTGCGTGGATTAGATGAGTGCATTTCACATATTGAGTATTCAAGATTATTATAAAATAGTTCTTTAGCATGTTTTTTCATGTTATTTACCTTATTTCTGAGTTTTTTATAATTTTGCCAATCAGATATATTACCTGAGCTGAGAGCCATTACTTTTTGTTTGTCACGTTTACGTGAAATATGTCGAATCTCAGAGTTGTACCATGGCTTATCTTTTGGCCGGATTGTGACAAGACTATTTGGGATACATAATTTTACCAACTCGATTAATTTTGTATTAAAAGAATTTGCAGCAGAATTTACAGAGCCGTTAAGTAATATTGACCAGTCCGTCGATAAAATTAGGTTATTCAATGTATTAAAATCAGCTCGCTTATAATTCCAAACTCTTCGTTTGAAAGGTTTGTTTACACAGAAATTACTTTTAAAAAATGCATATGTACCGCAATGGTCACTTATTTGAGCAGGTGTTTCAAAAACACTGAATGTGATGAACAGTCTTTACGATACATTTTATTAAAACCTTCTAAAACCAATAAATCGTCACGGACATCAACCATAAGATGGGTTTCAGTGAAACATAATATGTCATAATCTAAGCAATTATCTTTGATAAAGTCAAACTTATTCCTAATACTACGAATATTTTGGTGCAATAATGAGAAACATTGGTTGTTACCATCAGTTGGCCCCGGGTTAAGTTCTATATCCCCAGATAAAATCAATAAATCGCGCAAAATAAGAATAAAAAATATATTTTGTATGTCGTATTTTGCTGTATACACACAGTGATTATAGTCAAACCGATCAGACAATAAATGTTCAAAATGGCAAAATATTAAAACGGTGAACAGTGTAAACTTAAGACGCAAAACAAAAGTTGTCAATGTCTGAATGATACTAATTACTCGATGTTTTAAACATTTCAGTATCATAAGAAAATCTTTTAACGGGTATTTATGAAAGGTATACGATTTGGGATTTGGCTGTCGACTACTGTAATATAGTCCAATGGTCGCTCTCCATAGGTCTAAGTCATTACCCATGAGGATATATTATAAAATCATTACTAATGCAAAACGACAAATAAGAACTGAATATATATGCGTAAGAACTGAATGTATATGCGTAAAACTGAATATATATGTGTAAGATCTGAATATATATGCGTAAGAACTGAATATATATGCGTAAGAACTGACTATATATGCGTTAGAACTGAATATATATGCGTAAAACTGAATATATATGCATAAGAACGGAATATATATGTGTAAGAACTGAATATATATGTGTAAGAACTGAATATATATGTGTAAGAACGGAATATATATGTGTAAGAACGGAATATATATTTGTAAGGACGGAAAATACATGTGTAAGAACTGAATATATATGTGTAAGAACTGAATATATATGTGTAAGAACGGAATATATATGTGTAAGAACTGAATATATATGTGTAAAAACTGAATATATATGTGTAAGAACTGAATATTTATGTGTAAGAACTGAATATATATGCGTAAGAACTGAATATATATGCGTAAAACTGAATATATATGTGTAAGAACTGAAAATATATGTGTAAGAACTGAATATATATGCGTAAGAACTGAATATATATGCGTAAGGACTGAATATATATGCGTAAGAATGAAATATATATGCGTAAAACTGAATATATATGTGTAAGAACTGAATATATAAGCGTAAGAACTGAATATATATGCGTAAGAACTGAATATATATGTCTAAGAACTAAATATATATGCGTAAGAACTGAATATATAACCGTAAGAACTGAATATATATGTCTAAGAACTAAATATATATGCGTAAGAACTGAATATATAACCGTAAGAACTGAATATATAAGCGTAAGAACTGAATATATATGCGTAAGAAGGGAATATATATGTGTAAGAACTGAATATATATGTGTAAGAACTGAATATATATGCGTAAGAACTGAATGTATATGCGTAAAACTGAATATATGTGTAAGAACTGAATATATATGCGTAAGAACTGAATATATATGCGTAAGAACTGAATATATATGCGTAAGAACTGAATATATATGCGTAAAACTGAATATATATGTCTAAGAACTGAATATATATCCGTAAGAACTGAATATATATGCGTAAGAACTGAATATATATGCGTAAGAAGGGAATATATATGTGTAAGAACTGAATATATATGTGTAAAAACTGAATATATATGTGTAAGAACTGAATATATATGTCTAAGAACTAAATATATATGCGTAACAACTGAATATATATCCGTAAGAACTGAATATATATCCGTAAGAACTGAATATATATGCGTAAGAAGGGAATATATATGTGTAAGAACTGAATATATATGTGTAAGAACTGAATATATATGCGTAAGAACTGAATATTTATGCGTAAAACTGAATATATATGTCTAAGAACTGAATATATATGAGTAAGAACTGAATATATATGTCTAAGAACTGAATATATATCCGTAAGAACTGAATATATATGCGTAAGAACTGAATATATTTGCGTAAGAACTGAATATATATGCGTAAAACTGAATATATATGTGTAAGAACTGAATATATATGCGTAAGAACTGAATATATATGCGTAAGAACTGAATATATATGCGTAAGAACTGAATATATATGCGTAAAACTGAATATATATGTGTAAGAACTGAATATATATGCGTAAGAACTGAATATATATGCGTAAGAACTGAATATATATGTCTAAAAACTAAATATATATGCGTAAGAACTGAATATATATCCGTAAGAACTGAATATATATGCGTAAGAACTGAATATATATGCGTAAGAAGGGAATATATATGTGTAAGAACTGAATATATATGTGTAAGAACTGAATATATATGCTTAAGAACTGAATGTATATGCGTAAAACTGAATATATATGTGTAAGAACTGAATATATCTGCGTAAGAACTGAATATATATGCGTAAGAACTGAATATATATGCGTAAGAGCTGAATATATATGCGTAAAACTGAATATATATGTCTAAGAACTGAATATATATGTCTAAGAACTAAATATATATGCGTAAGAACTGAATATATATGCGTAAAACTGAATATATATGTCTAAGAACTGAATATATATGCGTAAGAACTGAATATATATGTCTAAGAACTGAATATATATCCGTAAGAACTGAATATATATGCGTAAGAACTGAATATATTTGCGTAAGAACTGAATATATATGTCTAAGAACTAAATATATATGCGTAACAACTGAATATATATCAGTAAGAACTGAATATATATCCGTAAGAACTGAATATATATGCGTAAGAAGGGAATATATATGTGTAAGAACTGAATATATATGTGTAAGAACTGAATATATATGCGTAAGAACTGAATATATAGGCGTAAAACTGAATATATATGTCTAAGAACTGAATATATATGCGTAAGAACTGAATATATATGTCTAAGAACTGAATATATATCCGTAAGAACTGAATATATATGCGTAAGAACTGAATATATTTGCGTAAGAACTGAATATATATGCGTAAAACTGAATATATATGTGTAATAACTGAATATATATGTGTAAGAACTGACTATATATGCGTAAGAACTGAATATATATGTCAAAGAACTGAATATATATCCGTAAGAACTGAATATATATGCGTAAGAACTGAATATATTTGCGTAAGAACTGAATATATATGCGTAAAACAGAATATATATGTGTAAGAACTGAATATATATGCGTAAGAACTGAATATATATGCGTAAGAACTGAATATATATGCGTAAAACTGAATATATATGTCTAAGAACTGAATATATATGCGTAAGAACTGAATATATATGTCTAAGAACTGAATATATATCCGTAAGAACTGAATATATATGCGTAAGAACTGAATATATATGTGTAAGAACTGAATATATATGTTTAAGAAATGAATATATATGTCTAAGAACTGAATATATATGCGTAAGAACTGAATATATATGCGTCAGAACTGAATATATATGTTTAAGAACTCAATATATATGTCTAAGAACAGAATATATATGCGTAAAACTGAATATATATGTGTAATAACTGAATATATATGTGTAAGAACTGAATATATATGTTTAAGAACTGAATATATATGTGTAAGAACTGAATATATATGTGTAAGAACTGAATATATACGTGTAAGAACTGAATATATATGCGTAAAACTGAATATATATGTGTAATAACTGAATATATATGTGTAAGAACTGAATATATATGTTTAAGAACTGAATATATATGTGTAAGAACTGAATATATATGAGTAAGAACTGAATATATATGCGTAAGAACTGAATATATATGTTTAAGTACTGAATATATATCCCTAAGAACTGAATATATATCCGTAAGAACTGAATATATATGCGTAAGAACTGAATATATATGCGTAAGAACTGAATATATTTGCGTAAGAATTGAATATATATGCCTAAAACTGAATATATATGTGTAAGAACTGAATATATATGCCTAAGAACTGAATTTATATGCGTAAGAACTGAATATATATGAGTAAAACTGAATATATATGTCTAAGAACTGAATATATATGCGTAAGAACTGAATATATATGTCTAAGAACTGAATATATATCCGTAAGAACTGAATATATATGCGTAAGAATGGAATATATATGTTTAAGAACTGAATATATTTGCGTAAGAACTGAATATATATGCGTAAGAACTGAATGTATATGCGTAAAACTGAATATATATGTGTAAGAACTGAATATATATGCGTAAGAACTGAATATATATGCGTAAGAACTGAATATATATGCGTAAGAACTGTATATATGCGTAAAACTGAATATATATGTGTAAGAACTGAATATATATGCGTAAGAACTGAATATATATGCGTAAGAACTGAATATATATGTTTAAGTACTGAATATATATCCCTAAGAACTGAATATATATCCGTAAGAACTGAATATATATGCGTAAGAACTGAATATATATGCGTAAGAACTGAATATATTTGCGTAAGAACTGAATATATATGCGTAAAACTGAATATATATGTGTAAGAACTGAATATATATGCCTAAGAACTGAATATATATGCGTAAGAACTGAATATATATGCGTAAAACTGAATATATATGTCTAAGAACTGAATATATATGCGTAAGAACTGAATATATATGTCTAAGAACTGAATATATATCCGTAAGAACTGAATATATATGCGTAAGAACTGAATATATATCCGTAAGAATGGAATATATATGTTTAAGAACTGAATATATTTGCGTAAGAACTGAATATATATGCGTAAGAACTGAATGTATATGCGTAAAACTGAATATATATGTGTAAGAACTGAATATATATGCGTAAGAACTGAATATATATGCGTAAGAACTGAATATATATGCGTAAGAACTGAATATATATGCCTAAAACTGAATATATATGTGTAAGAACTGAATATATATGCGTAAGAACTGAATATATATGCGTAAGTACTGAATATATATCCCTAAGAACTGAATATATATCCGTAAGAACTGAATATATATGCGTAAGAACTGAATATATATGCGTAAGAACTGAATATATTTGCGTAAGAACTGAATATATATGCGTAAAACTGAATATATATGTGTAAGAACTGAATATATATGCCTAAGAACTGAATATATATGCGTAAGAACTGAATATATATGCGTAAAACTGAATATATATGTCTAAGAACTGAATATATATGCGTAAGAACTGAATATATATGTCTAAGAACTGAATATATATCCGTAAGAACTGAATATATATGTGTAAGAACTGAATATATATGCGTGAGAATGGAATATATATGTTTAAGAACTGAATATATTTGCGTAAGAACTGAATATATATGCGTAAGAACTGAATGTATATGCGTAAAACTGAATATATATGTGTAAGAACTGAATATATATGCGTAAGAACTGAATATATATGCGTAAGAACTGAATATATATGCGTAAAACTGAATATATATGTGTAAGAACTAAATATATATGCGTAAGAACTGAATATATATGCGTAAGAACTGAATATATATGTCTAAGAACTAAATATATATGCGTAAGAACTGAATATATATCCGTAAGAACTAAATATATATGCGTAAGAACTGAATATATATGGGTAAGAACTAAATATATATGCGTAAGAACTGAATATATATGGGTAAGAACTGAATATATATGCTTAAGAACTGAATGTATATGCGTAAAACTGAATATATATGTGTAAGAACTGAATATATATGCATAAGAACTGAATATATATGCGTAAGAACTGAATATATATGCGTAAGAACTGAATATACATGCGTAAAACTGAATATATATGTCTAAGAACTGAATATATATCCGTAAGAACTGAATATATATGCGTAAGAACTGAATATATATGCGTAAGAAGGGAATATATATGTGTAAGTACTGAATATATATGTGTAAGAACTGAATATATATGTGTAAGAACTGAATATATATCCGTAAGAACTGAATATATATCCGTAAGAACTGAATATATATGCGTAAGAAGGGAATATATATGTGTAAGAACTGAATATAAATGTGAAAGAACTGAATATATATGCGTAAGAGCTGAATATATATGCGTAAAACTGAATATATATGTCTAAGAACTGAATATATATGCGTAAGAACTGAATATATATGTCTAAGAACTGAATATATATCCGTAAGAACTGAATATATATGCGTAAGAACTGAATATATTTGCGTAAGAACTGAATATATATGCGTAAAACTGAAAATATATGTGTAATAACTGAATATATAAGTGTAAGAACTGTATATATATGCGTAAGAACTGAATATATATGTCTAAGAACTGAATATATATCCGTAAGAACTGAATATATATGCGTAAGAACTGAATATATATGTGTAAGAACTGAATATATATGTTTAAGAACTGAATATATATGTCTAAGAACTGAATATATATGCGTAAGAACTGAATATATATGCGTAAGAACTGAATATATATGTTTAAGAACTGAATATATATGTCTAAGAATAGAATATATATGCGTAAGATCTGAATATATATGCGTAAGAACTGAATATATATGTGTAATATCTGAATATATATGTGTAAGAACTGAATATATATGTTTAAGAACTGAATATATATGTGTAACAACTGAATATATATGAGTAAGAACTGAATATATATGCGTAAGAACTGACTATATATGCGTTAGAACTGAATATATATGCGTAAAACTGAATATATATGCATAAGAACGGAATATATATGTGTAAGAACTGAATATATATGTGTAAGAACTGAATATATATGTGTAAGAACGGAATATATATGTGTAAGAACGGAATATATATTTGTAAGGACGGAAAATACATGTGTAAGAACTGAATATATATGTGTAAGAACTGAATATATATGTGTAAGAACGGAATATATATGTGTAAGAACTGAATATATATGTGTAAAAACTGAATATATATGTGTAAGAACTGAATATTTATGTGTAAGAACTGAATATATATGCGTAAGAACTGAATATATATGCGTAAAACTGAATATATATGTGTAAGAACTGAAAATATATGTGTAAGAACTGAATATATATGCGTAAGAACTGAATATATATGCGTAAGGACTGAATATATATGCGTAAGAATGAAATATATATGCGTAAAACTGAATATATATGTGTAAGAACTGAATATATAAGCGTAAGAACTGAATATATATGCGTAAGAACTGAATATATATGTCTAAGAACTAAATATATATGCGTAAGAACTGAATATATAACCGTAAGAACTGAATATATATGTCTAAGAACTAAATATATATGCGTAAGAACTGAATATATAACCGTAAGAACTGAATATATAAGCGTAAGAACTGAATATATATGCGTAAGAAGGGAATATATATGTGTAAGAACTGAATATATATGTGTAAGAACTGAATATATATGCGTAAGAACTGAATGTATATGCGTAAAACTGAATATATGTGTAAGAACTGAATATATATGCGTAAGAACTGAATATATATGCGTAAGAACTGAATATATATGCGTAAAACTGAATATATATGTCTAAGAACTGAATATATATCCGTAAGAACTGAATATATATGCGTAAGAACTGAATATATATGCGTAAGAAGGGAATATATATGTGTAAGAACTGAATATATATGTGTAAAAACTGAATATATATGTGTAAGAACTGAATATATATGTCTAAGAACTAAATATATATGCGTAACAACTGAATATATATCCGTAAGAACTGAATATATATCCGTAAGAACTGAATATATATGCGTAAGAAGGGAATATATATGTGTAAGAACTGAATATATATGTGTAAGAACTGAATATATATGCGTAAGAACTGAATATTTATGCGTAAAACTGAATATATATGTCTAAGAACTGAATATATATGAGTAAGAACTGAATATATATGTCTAAGAACTGAATATATATCCGTAAGAACTGAATATATATGCGTAAGAACTGAATATATTTGCGTAAGAACTGAATATATATGCGTAAAACTGAATATATATGTGTAAGAACTGAATATATATGCGTAAGAACTGAATATATATGCGTAAGAACTGAATATATATGCGTAAGAACTGAATATATATGCGTAAAACTGAATATATATGTGTAAGAACTGAATATATATGCGTAAGAACTGAATATATATGCGTAAGAACTGAATATATATGTCTAAAAACTAAATATATATGCGTAAGAACTGAATATATATCCGTAAGAACTGAATATATATGCGTAAGAACTGAATATATATGCGTAAGAAGGGAATATATATGTGTAAGAACTGAATATATATGTGTAAGAACTGAATATATATGCTTAAGAACTGAATGTATATGCGTAAAACTGAATATATATGTGTAAGAACTGAATATATCTGCGTAAGAACTGAATATATATGCGTAAGAACTGAATATATATGCGTAAGAGCTGAATATATATGCGTAAAACTGAATATATATGTCTAAGAACTGAATATATATGTCTAAGAACTAAATATATATGCGTAAGAACTGAATATATATGCGTAAAACTGAATATATATGTCTAAGAACTGAATATATATGCGTAAGAACTGAATATATATGTCTAAGAACTGAATATATATCCGTAAGAACTGAATATATATGCGTAAGAACTGAATATATTTGCGTAAGAACTGAATATATATGTCTAAGAACTAAATATATATGCGTAACAACTGAATATATATCAGTAAGAACTGAATATATATCCGTAAGAACTGAATATATATGCGTAAGAAGGGAATATATATGTGTAAGAACTGAATATATATGTGTAAGAACTGAATATATATGCGTAAGAACTGAATATATAGGCGTAAAACTGAATATATATGTCTAAGAACTGAATATATATGCGTAAGAACTGAATATATATGTCTAAGAACTGAATATATATCCGTAAGAACTGAATATATATGCGTAAGAACTGAATATATTTGCGTAAGAACTGAATATATATGCGTAAAACTGAATATATATGTGTAATAACTGAATATATATGTGTAAGAACTGACTATATATGCGTAAGAACTGAATATATATGTCTAAGAACTGAATATATATCCGTAAGAACTGAATATATATGCGTAAGAACTGAATATATTTGCGTAAGAACTGAATATATATGCGTAAAACAGAATATATATGTGTAAGAACTGAATATATATGCGTAAGAACTGAATATATATGCGTAAGAACTGAATATATATGCGTAAAACTGAATATATATGTCTAAGAACTGAATATATATGCGTAAGAACTGAATATATATGTCTAAGAACTGAATATATATCCGTAAGAACTGAATATATATGCGTAAGAACTGAATATATATGTGTAAGAACTGAATATATATGTTTAAGAAATGAATATATATGTCTAAGAACTGAATATATATGCGTAAGAACTGAATATATATGCGTCAGAACTGAATATATATGTTTAAGAACTCAATATATATGTCTAAGAACAGAATATATATGCGTAAAACTGAATATATATGTGTAATAACTGAATATATATGTGTAAGAACTGAATATATATGTTTAAGAACTGAATATATATGTGTAAGAACTGAATATATATGTGTAAGAACTGAATATATACGTGTAAGAACTGAATATATATGCGTAAAACTGAATATATATGTGTAATAACTGAATATATATGTGTAAGAACTGAATATATATGTTTAAGAACTGAATATATATGTGTAAGAACTGAATATATATGAGTAAGAACTGAATATATATGCGTAAGAACTGAATATATATGTTTAAGTACTGAATATATATCCCTAAGAACTGAATATATATCCGTAAGAACTGAATATATATGCGTAAGAACTGAATATATATGCGTAAGAACTGAATATATTTGCGTAAGAATTGAATATATATGCCTAAAACTGAATATATATGTGTAAGAACTGAATATATATGCCTAAGAACTGAATATATATGCGTAAGAACTGAATATATATGAGTAAAACTGAATATATATGTCTAAGAACTGAATATATATGCGTAAGAACTGAATATATATGTCTAAGAACTGAATATATATCCGTAAGAACTGAATATATATGCGTAAGAATGGAATATATATGTTTAAGAACTGAATATATTTGCGTAAGAACTGAATATATATGCGTAAGAACTGAATGTATATGCGTAAAACTGAATATATATGTGTAAGAACTGAATATATATGCGTAAGAACTGAATATATATGCGTAAGAACTGAATATATATGCGTAAGAACTGAATATATATGCGTAAAACTGAATATATATGTGTAAGAACTGAATATATATGCGTAAGAACTGAATATATATGCGTAAGAACTGAATATATATGTTTAAGTACTGAATATATATCCCTAAGAACTGAATATATATCCGTAAGAACTGAATATATATGCGTAAGAACTGAATATATATGCGTAAGAACTGAATATATTTGCGTAAGAACTGAATATATATGCGTAAAACTGAATATATATGTGTAAGAACTGAATATATATGCCTAAGAACTGAATATATATGCGTAAGAACTGAATATATATGCGTAAAACTGAATATATATGTCTAAGAACTGAATATATATGCGTAAGAACTGAATATATATGTCTAAGAACTGAATATATATCCGTAAGAACTGAATATATATGCGTAAGAACTGAATATATATCCGTAAGAATGGAATATATATGTTTAAGAACTGAATATATTTGCGTAAGAACTGAATATATATGCGTAAGAACTGAATGTATATGCGTAAAACTGAATATATATGTGTAAGAACTGAATATATATGCGTAAGAACTGAATATATATGCGTAAGAACTGAATATATATGCGTAAGAACTGAATATATATGCCTAAAACTGAATATATATGTGTAAGAACTGAATATATATGCGTAAGAACTGAATATATATGCGTAAGTACTGAATATATATCCCTAAGAACTGAATATATATCCGTAAGAACTGAATATATATGCGTAAGAACTGAATATATATGCGTAAGAACTGAATATATTTGCGTAAGAACTGAATATATATGCGTAAAACTGAATATATATGTGTAAGAACTGAATATATATGCCTAAGAACTGAATATATATGCGTAAGAACTGAATATATATGCGTAAAACTGAATATATATGTCTAAGAACTGAATATATATGCGTAAGAACTGAATATATATGTCTAAGAACTGAATATATATCCGTAAGAACTGAATATATATGTGTAAGAACTGAATATATATGCGTGAGAATGGAATATATATGTTTAAGAACTGAATATATTTGCGTAAGAACTGAATATATATGCGTAAGAACTGAATGTATATGCGTAAAACTGAATATATATGTGTAAGAACTGAATATATATGCGTAAGAACTGAATATATATGCGTAAGAACTGAATATATGTGCGTAAAACTGAATATATATGTGTAAGAACTAAATATATATGCGTAAGAACTGAATATATATGCGTAAGAACTGAATATATATGTCTAAGAACTAAATATATATGCGTAAGAACTGAATATATATCCGTAAGAACTAAATATATATGCGTAAGAACTGAATATATATGGGTAAGAAGGGAATATATATGTGTAAGAAACTGAATATATATGTGTAAGAACTGAATATATATGCTTAAGAACTGAATGTATATGCGTAAAACTGAATATATATGTGTAAGAACTGAATATATATGCATAAGAACTGAATATATATGCGTAAGAACTGAATATATATGCGTAAGAACTGAATATACATGCGTAAAACTGAATATATATGTCTAAGAACTGAATATATATCCGTAAGAACTGAATATATATGCGTAAGAACTGGAATATATATGCGTAAGAAGGGAATATATATGTGTAAGTTACCTGAATATATATGTGTAGAGAGAACTGAATATATATGTGTAAGAACTGAATATATATCCGTAAGAACTGAATATATATCCGTAAGAACTGAATATATATGCGTAAGAAGGGAATATATATGTGTAAGAACTGAATATAAATGTGAAAAGAACTGAATATATATGCGTAAGAGCTGAATATATATGCGTAAAACTGAATATATATGTCTAGAGAACTGAATATATATGCGTAAGAACTGAATATATATGTCTAAGAACTGAATATATATCCGTAAGAACTGAATATATATGCGTAAGAACTGAATATATTTGCGTAAGAACTGAATATATATGCGTAAAACTGAAAATATATGTGTAATAACTGAATATATAAGTGTAAGAACTGTATATATATGCGTAAGAACTGAATATATATGTCTAAGAACTGAATATATATCCGTAAGAACTGAATATATATGCGTAAGAACTGAATATATATGTGTAAGAACTGAATATATATGTTTAAGAACTGAATATATATGTCTAAGAACTGAAATATATATGCGTAAGAACTGAATATATATGCGTAAGAACTGAATATATATGTTTAAGAACTGAATATATATGTCTAAGAACAGAATATATATGCGTAAGATCTGAATATATATGCGTAAGAACTGAATATATATGTGTAATATCTGAATAATATATGTGTATAGAACTGAATATATATGTTTAAGAACTGAATATATATGTGTAACAACTGAATATATATGAGTAAGAACTGAATATATATGCGTAAGAACTGAATATATATGTTTAAGTACTGAAATATATATCCCTAAGAACTGAATATATATCCGTAAGAACTGAATATATATGCGTAAGAACTGAATATATATGCGTAAGAACTGAATATATTTGCGTAAGAACTGAATATATATGCGTAAAACTGAATATATATGTCTAAGAACTGAATATATATGCGTAAGAACTGAATATATATGTCTAAGAACTGAATATATATCCGTAAGAACTGAATATATATGCGTAAGAACTGAATATATATGCGTAAGAATGGAATATATATGTGTAAGAACTGAATATATTTGCGTAAGAACTGAATATATATGCGTAAGAACTGAATATATATGTCTAAGAACTGAATATATATCCGTAAAGAACTGAATATATATGCGTAAGAAGGGAATATATATGTGTAAGAACGGAATATATATGTGTAAGGGACGGAAAATACATGTGTAAGAACGGAATATATATGTGTAAGAACGGAATATATACGTGTAAGAACGGAATATATATGCGTAAGAACGGAATATATATGTGTAAGAACGGAATATATATTTGTAAGGACGGAAAATACATGTGTAAGAACGGAATATATATGTGTAAGAACGGAATATATATGTGTAAAAGAACGGAATATATATGCGTAAGAACGGAATATATATGTGTAAGAACGGAATATATATTTGTAAGTACGGATAATACATGTGTAGAGACGGATATATATGTGTAAGAACTGAATATATATGTGTAAGAACGGAATATATATGTGTAATAACTGAATATATATGTCTAAGAACTAAATATATATGCGTAACAACTGAATATATATCCGTAAGAACTGAATATATATCCGTAAGAACTGAATATAGATGCGTAAGAAGGGAATATATATGTGTAAGGAACTGAATATACAATGTATATGTGTAAGAACTGAATATATATGTCTAAGAACTAAATATATATGCCTAAGAACTGAATATATATCCGTAAGAACTGAATATATATGCGTTAGAACTAAATATATATGTGTAATAACTGAATATATATGTGTAAGAACTGAATATATATGTTTTAAGAACTGAAATATATATGTCTAAGAAACTGAATATATATGAGTAAGAACTGAATATATATGCGTAAGAACTGAATATATATGTTTAAGAACTGAATATATATCCGTAAGACACTGAATCATATATCCGTAAGAACTGGATATATATGCGTAAGAACTGAATATATATGCGTAAGAACTGAATATATTTGCGTAAGAACTGCATATATATGCGTAAAACTGAATATTATATGTGTAAGAACTGAATATATATGTTTAAGAACTGAATATATATCCGTAAGAACTGAATATATATCCGTAAGAACTTGATATATATGCGTAAGAACTGAATATATATGCGTAAGAACTGAATATATTTGCGTAAGAACTGAATATATATGCGTAAAACTGAATATATATGTGTAAGAACTGAATATATAACCGTAAGAACTGAATATATATGTCTAAAAACTGAATATATATCCGTAAGAACTGAATATATATGCGTAAGAACTGAATATATAAGCGTAAGAATGGAATATATATGTGTAAGAACTGAATATATTTGCGTAAGAACTGAATATATATGCGTAAGAACTGAATATATTTGTCTAAGAACTGAATATATATGCGTAAAACTGAATATATATGTCTAAGAACTGAATATATATGCGTAAGAACTGAATATATATGTCTAAGAACTGAATATATATCCGTAAGAACTGAATATATATGCGTAAGAACTGAATATATATGCATAAGAATGGAATATATAGGCGTAAGAACTGAATATATTTGCGTAAGAACTGAATATATATTCGTAAGAACTGAATATATATGTCTAAGAACTGAATATATATCCGTAAGAACTGAATATATATGCGTTAGAACTGAATATATATGCGTAAGAAGGGAATATATATGTGTAAGAACGGAATATATATTTGTAAGGACGGAAAATACATGTGTAAGAACGGAATATATATGTGTAAGAACGGAATATATATGTGTAAGAACGGAATATATATGCGTAAGAACGGAATATATATGTGTAAGAACGGAATATATATGTGTAAGAACTGAATATATATGTGTAAGAACTGAATATATATGCGTAAGAACTGAATATATATGCGTAAAACTGAATATATATGTGTAAGAACTGAATATATATGCGTAAGAACTGAATATATATGCGTAAGAACTGAATATATATATGCGTAAGAACTGAATATATATGTCTAAGTACTGAATATATATGCGTAAGAACTGAATATATATGCGTAAGAACTGAATGTATATGCGTAAAACTGAATATATATGTGTAAGAACTGAATATATATGCGTAAGAACTGAATATATATGCGGAAGAACTGAATATATATGCGTAAGAACTGAATATATATGCGTAAGGACTGAATATATATGCGTAAGAACTGAATATATATGCGTAAAACTGAATATATATGTGTAAGAACTGAATATATATGCTTAAGAACTGAATATATATGCGTAAGAACTGAATATATATGTCTAAGAACTGAATATATATGCGTAAGAACTGAATATATATGCGTAAGAACTCAATATATATGCTTAAAAACTGAATATATATGTGTAAGAACGGAATATATATTTGTAAGGAGTAAAATACATGTGTAAGAACGGAATATATATGTGTAAGAACGGAATATATATGTGTAAGAACGGAATATATATGAGTAAGAACGGAATATATATGTGTAAGAACGGAATATATATTTGTAAGGACTGAAAATACATGTGTAAGAACGGAATATATATGTGTAAGAACGGAATATATATGTGTAAGAACGGAATATATATGCGTAAGAACGGAATATATATGTGTAAGAACTGAATATATATGCGTAAGAACTGAATGTATATGCGTAAAACTGAATGTATATGTGTAAGAACTGAATATATATGCGTAAGAACTGAATATATATGCGTAAGGACTGAATATATATGCGTAAGAACTGAATATATATGCGTAAAACTGAATATATATGTGTAAGAACTGAATATATATGCGTAAGAACTGAATATATATGCGTAAGAACTGAATATATATGTCTAAGAACTAAATATATATGCGTAAGAACTGAATATATATGCGTAAGAACTGAACATATATGCGTAGGAAGGGAATATATATGTGTAAGAACAGAATATATATGTGTAAGAACTGAATATATATGTGTAAGAACTGAATATATATGTCTAAGAACTAAATATATATGCGTAACAACTGAATATATATACGTCAGAACTGAATATATATGCGTAAGAAGGGAATATATATGTGTAAGAACTGAATATAAATGTGTAAGAACTGAATATATATGCGTAAGAACTGAATATATATGCGTAAAACTGAATATATATGTCTAAGAGCTGAATATATATGCGTAAGAACAGAATATATATGTCTAAGAACTGAATATATATGCGTAAGAACTGAATATATATGCGTAAGAACTCAATATATATGCTTAAAAACTGAATATATATGTGTAAGAACGGAACATATATTTGTAAGGACGGAAAATACATGTGTAAGAACGGAATATATATGTGTAAGAACGGAATATATATGTGTAAGAACGGAATATATATGCGTAAGAACGGAATATATATGTGTAAGAACGGAATATATATTTGTAAGGACGGAAAATACATGTGTAAGAACGGAATATATATGTGTAAGAACGGAATATATATGCGTAAGAACGGAATATATATGTGTAAGAACGGAATATATATTTGTAAGGACGGAAAATACATGTGTAAGAACGGAATATATATGTGTAAGAACGGAATATATATGTGTAAGAACGGAATATATATGCGTAAGAACGGAATATATATGTGTAAGAACTGAATATATATTTGTAAGGACGGAAAATACATGTGTAAGAACGGAATATATATGTGTAAGAACTGAATATATATGTGTAAGAACGGAATATATATGTGTAAGAACTGAATATATATGTGTAAGAACTGAATATATATGTGTAAGAACTGAATATATATATGTAAGAACTGAATATATATGGGTAAGAACTGAATGTATATGCGTAAAACTGAATATATATGTGTAAGAACTGAATATATATGCGTAAGAACTGAATATATATGCGTAAGGACTGAATATATATGCGTAAGAACTGAATATATATGCGTAAAACTGAATATATATGTGTAAGAACTGAATATATATGCGTAAGAACTGAATATATATGCGTAAGAACTGAATATATATGTGTAAGAACTAAATATATATGCGTAAGAACTGAATATATATCCGTAAGAACTGAATATATATGCGTAAGAACTGAATATATATGCGTAAGAAGGGAATATATATGTGTAAGAACTGAATATATATGTGTAAGAACTGAATATATATGCGTTAGAACTGAATATATATGCGTAAAACTGAATATATATGTGTAAGAACTGAATATATATGCGTAAGAACTGAATATATATGCGTAAGAACTGAATATATATGCGTAAAACTGAATATATATGTCTAAGAACTGAATATATATCCGTAAGAACTGAATATATATGCGTAAGAACTGAATATATATGCGTAAGAAGGGAATATATATGTGTAAGAACTGAATATATATGTGTAAAAACTGAATATATATGCGTAAAACTGAATATATATGTGTAAGAACTGAATATATATGCGTAAGAACTGAATATATATGCGTAAGAACTGAATATATATGTCTAAGAACTAAATATATATGCGTAAGAACTGAATATATATCCGTAAGAACTGAAAACATATGCGTAAGAACTGAATATATATGCGTAAGAACTGAATATATATGCGTAAGAAGGGAATATATATGTGTAAGAACTGAATATATATGTGTAAGAACTGAATATATATGTGTAAGAACTGAATATATATGTCTAAGAACTAAATATATATGCGTAACAACTGAATATATATCCGTAAGAACTGAATATATATGCGTAAGAACTGAATATATATGCGTAAGAACTGAATATATATGCGTAAAACTGAATATATATGTCTAAGAACTGAATATATATGCGTAAGAACTGAATATATATGTCTAAGAACTGAATATATATCCGTTAGAACTGAATATATATGCGTAAGAAATGAATATATTTGCGTAAGAACTGAATATATATGCGTAAAACTGAATATATATGTGTAATAACTGAATATATATGTGTAAGAACTGAATATATATGCGTAAGAACTGAATATATATGTCTAAGAACTGAATATATATCCGTAAGAACTGAATATATATGCGTAAGAACTGAATATATTTGCGTAAGAACTGAATATATATGCGTAAAACTGAATATATATGTGTAACAACTGAATATATATGCGTAAGAACTGAATATATATGCGTAAGAACTGAATATATATGCGTAAAACTGAATATATATGTCTAAGAACTGAATATATATGCGTAAGAACTGAATATATATGTCTAAGAACTGAATATATATCCGTAAGAACTGAATATATATGCGTAAGAACTGAATATATATGTGTAAGAACTGAATATATATGTTTAAGAACTGAATATATATGTCTAAGAACTGAATATATATGCGTAAGAACTGAATATATATGCGTAAGAACTGAATATATATGTTTAAGAACTGAATATATATGTCTAAGAACAGAATATATATGTCTAAGAACTGAATATATATCCGTAAGTACTAAATATATATGTTTAAGAACTGAATATATATCCGTAAGAACTGAATATATATGTTTAAGAACTGAATATATATGCGTAAGAACTGAATATTTATGCGTAAGAACTGAATATATATGCGTAAGAACTGAATATATATACGTAAGAACTGAATATATTTGCGTAAGAACTGAATATATATGCGTAAAACTGAATATATATGTGTAAGAACTGAATATATATGCGTAAGAACTGAATATATATGCGTAAGAACTGAATATATATGCGTAAAACTGAATATATATGTCTAGGAACTGAATATATATGCGTAGGAACTGAATATATATGTCTAAGAACTGAAAATATATCCGTAAGAACTGAATATATATGCGTAAGAACTGAATATATATGCGTAAGAACGGAATATATATGTGTATGAACGGAATATATATGCGTAAGAACGGAATATATATGTGTAAGAACGGAATATATATTTGTAAGGACGTAAAATACATGTGTAAGAACGGAATATATATGTGTAAGAACGGAATATATATGTGTAAGAACGGAATATATATGCGTAAGAACGGAATATATATGTGTAAGAACGGAATATATATGTGTAAGAACGGAATATATATGCGTAAGAACGGAATATATATGTGTAAGAACGGAATATATATTTGTAAGTACGGATAATACATGTGTAAGAACGGAATATATATGTGTAAGAACTGAATATATATGTCTAAGAACTAATATATATGCGTAACAACTGAATATATATCCGTAAGAACTGAATATATATCCGTAAGAACTGAATATATATGCGTAAGAAGGGAATATATATGTGTAAGAACTGAATATACAATGTATATGTGTAAGAACTGAATATATATGTCTAAGAACTAAATATATATGCGTAAGAACTGAATATATATCCGTAAGAACTGAATATATATGCGTTAGAACTGAATATATATGCGTAAGAAGGGAATATATATGTGTAAGAACTGAATATATATGTGTAATAACTGAATATATATGTGTAAGAACTGAATATATATGTTTAGGAACTGAATATATATGTCTAAGAACTGAATATATATGAGTAAGAACTGAATATATATGCGTAAGAACTGAATATATATGTTTAAGAACTGAATATATATCCGTAAGAACTGAAAATATATCCGTAAGAACTGGATATATATGCGTAAGAACTGAATATATATGCGTAAGAACTGAATATATTTGCGTAAGAACTGAATATATATGCGTAAAACTGAATATATATGTGTAAGAACTGAATATATATGTTTAAGAACTGAATATATATCCGTTAGAACTGAATATATATCCGTAAGAACTTGATATATATGCGTAAGAACTGAATATATATGCGTAAGAACTGAATATATTTGCGTAAGAACTGAATATATATGCGCAAAACTGAATATATATGTGTAAGAACTGAATATATATGCGTAAGAACTGAATATATATGTCTAAGAACTGAATATATATCCGTAAGAACTGAATATATATGCGTAAGAACTGAATATATAAGCGTAAGAATGGAATATATATGTGTAAGAACTGAATATATTTGCGTCAGAACTGAATATATATGCGTAAGAACTGAATATATTTGTCTAAGAACTGAATATATATGCGTAAGAACTGAATATATATGTCTAAGTACTGAATATATATGCGTAAGAACTGAATATATATGAGTAAGAACTGAATGTATATGCGTAAAACTGAATATATATGTGTAAGAACTGAATATATATGCGTAAGAACTGAATATATATGCGGAAGAACTGAATATTTATGCGTAAGAACTGAATTTATATGCGTAAAACTGAATATATATGTGTAAGAACTGAATATATATGCGTAAGAACTGAATATATATGCGTAAGAGCTGAATATATATGTCTAAGAACTAAATATATATGCGTAAGAACTGAATATATATCCGTAAGAACTGAATACATATGCGTAAGAACTGAATATATATGCGTAAGAACTGAATATGTATGCGTAAGAAGGGAATATATATGTGTAAGAACTGAATATATATGTGTAAGAACTGAATATATATGTGTAAGAACTGAATATATATGTCTAAGAACTAAATATATATGCGTAACAACTGAATATATATCCGTAAGAACTGAATATATATGCGTAAGAAGTGAATATATATGTGTAAGAACTGAATATATATGTGTAAGAACTGAATATATATGCGTAAGAACTGAATATATATGCGTAAAACTGAATATATATGTCTAAGAACTGAATATATATGCGTAAGAACTGAATATATATGTCTAAGAACTGAATATATATGCGTAAGAACTGAATATATATGCGTAAGAACTCAATATATATGCTTAAAAACTGAATATATATGTGTAAGAACGGAATATATATTTGTAAGGACGGAAAATACATGTGTAAGAACGGAATATATATGTGTAAGAACGGAATATATATGTGTAAGAACGGAATATATATGCGTAAGAACGGAATATATATGTGTAAGAACGGAATATATATTTGTAAGGACGGAAAATACATGTGTAAGAACGGAATATATATGTGTAAGAACGGAATATATATGTGTAAGAACGGAATATATATGCGTAAGAACGGAATATATATGTGTAAGAACTGAATATATATGCGTAAGAACTGAATGTATATGCGTAAAACTGAATATATATGTGTAAGAACTGAATATATATGCGTAAGAACTGAATATATATGCGTAAAACTGAATATATATGTCTAAGAACTGAATATATATGCGTAGGAACTGAATATATATGTCTAAGAACTGAAAATATATCCGTAAGAACTGAATATATATGCGTAAGAACTGAATATATATGCGTAAGAACGGAATATATATGTGTAAGAACGGAATATATATGCGTAAGAACGGAATATATATGTGTAAGAACGGAATATATATTTGTAAGGACGTAAAATACCTGTGTAAGAACGGAATATATATGTGTAAGAACGGAATATATATGTGTAAGAACGGAATATATATGCGTAAGAACGGAATATATATGTGTAAGAACGGAATATATATTTGTAAGGACGGATAATACATGTGTAAGAACGGAATATATATGTGTAAAAACTGAATATATATGTCTAAGAACTAAATATATATGCGTAACAACTGAATATATATCCGTAAGAACTGAATATATATCCGTAAGAACTGAATATATATGCGTAAGAAGGGAATATATATGTGTAAGAACTGAATATACAAGGACTGAATATATATGCGTAAGAACTGAATATATATGCGTAAAACTGAATATATATGTGTAAGAACTGAATATATATGCGTAAAACTGAATATATATGTGTAACAACTGAATATATATGCGTAAGAACTGAATATATATGCGTAAGAACTGAATATATATGCGTAAAACTGAATATATATGTCTAAGAACTGAATATATATGCGTAAGAACTGAATATATATGTGTAAGAACTGAATATATATGTGTAAGAACTGAATATATATGTGTAAGAACTGAATATATATGTCTAAGAACTGAATATATATCCGTAAGAACTAAATATATATGCGTAAGAACTGAATATATATGTGTAAGAACTGAATATATATGTTTAAGAACTGAATATATATGTCTAAGAACTGAATATATATGCGTAAGAACTGAATATATATGCGTAAGAACAGAATATATATGTTTAAGAACTGAATATATATGTCTAAGAACAGAATATATATGTCTAAGAACTGAATATATATCCGTAAGAACTGAATATATATGTTTAAGAACTGAATATATATCCGTAAGAACTGAATATATATGTTTAAGAACTGAATATATATCCGTAAGAACTGAATATATATACGTAAGAACTGAATATATTTGCGTAAGAACTGAATATATATGCGTAAAACTGAATATATATGTGTAAGAATTGAATATATATGCGTAAGAACTGAATATATATGCGTAAGAACTGAATATATATGCGTAAAACTGAATATATATGTCTAAGAACTGAATATATATGCATAGGAACTGAATATATATGTCTAAGAACTGAATATATATCCGTAAGAACTGAATATATATGCGTAAGAATGGAATATATATGTGTAAGAACTGAATATATTTGCGTAAGAACTGAATATATATGCGTAAGAACTGAATATATATGTCTAAGAACTAAAGATATATGCGTAAGAACTGAATATATATGCGTAAGAACTGAATATATATGCGTAAGAAGGGAATATATATGTGTAAGAACAGAATATATATGTGTAAGAAGTGAATATATATGTGTAAGAACTGAATATATATGTCTAAGAACTAAATATATATGCGTAATAACTGAATATATATCCGTAAGAACTGAATATATATGCGTAAGAAGGGAAAATACATGTGTAAGAACGGAATATATATGTGTAAGAACGGAATATATATGTGTAAGAACGGAATATATATGCGTAAGAACGGAATATATATGTGTAAGAACGGAATATATATTTGTAAGGACGGAAAATACATGTGTAAGAACGGAATATATATGTGTAAGAACTGAATATATATGTGTAAGAACGGAATATATATGTGTAAGAACTGAATATATATGTGTAAGAACTGAATGTATATGTGTAATAACTGAATATATATATGTAAGAACTGAATATATATGCGTAAGAACTGAATGTATATGCGTAAAATTGAATATATATGTGTAAGAACTGAATATATATGCGTAAGAACTGAATATATATGCGTAAGGACTGAATATATATGCGTAAGAACTGAATATATATGTGTAAGAACAGAATATATATGCGTAAGAACTGAATATATATGCGTAAGAACTGAATATATATGTCTAAGAACTAAATATATATGCGTAAGAACTGAATATATATCCGTAAGAACTGAATATATATGTGTAAGAACTGAATATATTTGCGTAAGAACTGAATATATATGCGTTAGAACTGAATATATATGTCTAAGAACTGAATATATATCCGTAAGAACTGAATATATATGCGTAAGAACTGAATATATATGCGTAAGAAGGGTATATATATGTGTAAGAACTGAATATATATGCGTAAGAACTGAATATATATGCGTAAAAACTGAATATATATGTCTAAGAACTGAATATATATGCGTAAGAACTGAATATATATGCGTAAGAACTCAATATATATGCTTAAAAACTGAATATATATGTGTAAGAACGGAATATATATTTGTAAGGACGGAAAATACATGTGTAAGAACCGAATATATATGTGTAAGAACGGAATATATATGTGTAAGAACGGAATATATATGCGTAAGAACTGAATATATATGTGTAAGAACGGAATATATATTTGTAAGGACGGAAAATACATGTGTAAGAACGGAATATATATGTGTAAGAACGGAATATATATGTGTAAGAACTGAATATATATGTGTAAGAACGGAATATATATGTGTAAGAACTGAATATATATGTGTAAGAACTGAATATATATGTGTAAGAACTGAATATATATATGTAAGAACTGAATATATATGCGTAAGAACTGAATGTATATGCGTAAAACTGAATATATATGTGTAAGAACTGAATATATATGCGTAAGAACTGAATATATATGCGTAAGGACTGAATATATATGCGTAAAACTGAATATATATGCGTAAAACTGAATATATATGTGTAAGAACAGAATATATATGCGTAAGAACTGAATATATATGCGTAAGAACTGAATATATATGTCTAAGAACTAAATATATATGCGTAAGAACTGAATATATATCCGAAAGAACTGAATATATATGCGTAAGAACTGAATATATATGCGTAAGAAGGGAATATATATGTGTAAGAACTGAATATATATGTGTAAGAACTGAATATATATGCTTAAGAACTGAATGTATATGCGTAAAACTGAATATATATGTGTAAGAACTGAATATATATGCGTAAGAACTGAATATATATGCGTAAGAACTGAATATATATGCGTAAGAACTGAATATATATGCGGAAAACTGAATATATATGTCTTAGAACTGAATATATATCCGTAAGAACTGAATATATATGCGTAAGAACTGAATATATATGCTTAAGAAGGGAATATATATGTGTAAGAACTGAATATATATGTGTAAGAACTGAATATATATGTGTAAGAACTGAATATATATGTCTAAGAACTAAATATATATGCGTAACAACTGAATATATATCCGTAAGAACTGAATATATATCCGTAAGAACTGAATATATATGCGTAAGAAGGGAATATATATGTGTAAGAACTGAATATATATGTGTAAGAACTGAATATATATGCGTAAGAACTGAATATATATGCGTAAAAACTGAATATATATGTCTAAGAACTGAATATATATGCGTAATAACTGAATATATATTCGTAAGAACTCAATATATATATGCTTAAAAACTGAATATATATGTGTAAGAACGGAATATATATTTGTAAGGACAGAAAATACATGTGTAAGAACCGAATATATATGTGTAAGAACGGAATATATATGTGTAAGAACGGAATATATATGCGTAAGAACGGAATATATATGTGTAAGAACGGAATATATATTTGTAAGGACGGAAAATACATGTGTAAGAACGGAATATATATGTGTAAGAACTGAATATATATGTGTAAGAACGGAATATATATGCGTAAGAACGGAATATATATGTGTAAGAACGGAATATATACTTGTAAGGACGGAAAATACATGTGTAAGAACGAAATATATATGTGTAAGAACTGAATATATATGTGTAAGAACGGAATATATATGTGTAAGAACTGAATATATATGTGTAAGAACTGAATATATATGTGTAAGAACTGAATATATATATGTAAGAACTGAATATAAATGCTTAAAAACTGAATGTATATGCGTAAAACTGAATATATATGTGTAAGAACTGAATATATATGCGTAAGAACTGAATATATATGCGTAAGGACTGAATATATATGCGTAAGAACTGAATATATATGCGTAAAACTGAATATATATGTGTAAGAACAGAATATATATGCGTAAGAACTGAATATATATGCGTAAGAACTGAATATATATGTCTAAGAACTAAATATATATGCGTAAGAACTGAATATATATCCGTAAGAACTGAATATATATGCGTAAGAACTGAATATATATGCGTACGAAGGGAATATATATGTTTAAGAACTGAATATATATGTGTAAGAACTGAATATATATGCGTTAGAACTGAATGTATATGCGTAAAACTGAATATATATGTGTAAGAACTGAATATATATGCGTAAGAACTGAATATATATGCGTAAGAACTGAATATATATGCGTAAGAACTAAATATATATGCGTAAAACTGAATATATATCTCTAAGAACTGAATATATATCCGTAAGAACTGAATATATATGCGTAAGAACTGAATATATATGCGTAAGAAGGGAATATATATGTGTAAGAACTGAATATATATGTGTAAGAACTGAATATATATGTGTAAGAACTGAATATATATGTCTAAGCACTAAATATATATGCGTAACAACTGAATATATATCCGTAAGAACTGAATATATATCCGTAAGAAATGAATATATATGCGTAAGAATTGAATATATATGTGTAAGAACTGAATATATATGCGTAAGAACTGAATATATATGCGTAAAACTGAATATATATGTCTAAGAACTGAATATATATGCGTAAGAACTGAATTTATATGTCTAAGAACTGAATATATATGCGTAAGAAGGGAATATATATGTGTAAGAACTGAATATATATGTGTAAGAACTGAATATATATGTGTAAGAACTGAATATATATGTCTAAGAACTAAATATATATGCGTCACAACTGAATATATATCCGTAAGAACTGAATATATATCCGTAAGAACTGAATATATATGTGTAAGAACTGAATATATATGTGTAAGAACTGAATATATATGCGTAAGAACTGAATATATATGCGTAAAACTGAATATATATGTCTAAGAACTGAATATATATGCGTAAGAACTGAATATATATGTCTAAGAACTGAATATATATCCGTAAGAACTGAATATATATGCGTAAGAACTGAATATATTTGTGTAAGAACTGAATATATATGCGTAAAACTGAATATATATGTGTAATAACTGAATATATATATGTAAGAACTGAATATATATGCGTAAGAACTGAATGTATATGCGTAAAACTGAATATATATGTGTAAGAATTGAATATATATGCGTAAGAACTGAATAGATATGCGTAAGGACTGAATATATATGCGTAAGAACTGAATATATATGCGTAAAACTGAATATATATGTGTAAGAACAGAATATATATGCGTAAGAACTGAATATATATGCGTAAGAACTGAATATATATGTCTAAGAACTAAATATATATGCGTAAGAACTGAATATATATCCGTAAGAACTGAATATATATGCGTTAGAACTGAATATATATGCGTAAGAAGGGAATATATATGTGTAAGAACTGAATATATATGTGTAAGAACTGAATATATATGCGTTAGAACTGAATGTATATGCGTAAAACTGAATATATATGTGTAAGAATTGAATATATATGTGTAAGAACTGAATATATATGCGTAAGAACTGAATATATATGCGTAAAACTGAATATATATGTCTAAGAACTGAATATATATGCGTAAGAACTGAATATATATGTCTAAGAACTGAATATATATGCGTAAGAAGGGAATATATATGTGTAAGAACTGAATATATATGTGTAAGAACTGAATATATATGTGTAAGAACTAAATATATATGCCTAAGAACTAAATATATATGTCTAAGAACTAAATATATATGCGTAAGAACTGAATATATATCCGAAAGAACTGAATATATATGCGTAAGAACTGAATATATATGCGTAAGAAGGGAATATATATGTGTAAGAACTGAATATATATGTGTAAGAACTGAATATATATGCTTAAGAACTGAATGTATATGCGTAAAACTGAATATATATGTGTAAGAACTGAATATATATGCGTAAGAACTGAATATATATGCGTAAGAACTGAATATATATGCGTAAGAACTGAATATATATGCGGAAAACTGAATATATATGTCTTAGAACTGAATATATATCCGTAAGAACTGAATATATATGCGTAAGAACTGAACATATATGCGTAAGAAGGGAATATATATGTGTAAGAACTGAATATATATGTGTAAGAACTGAATATATATGTGTAAGAACTGAATATATATGTCTAAGAACTAAATATATATGCGTAACAACTGAATATATATCCGTAAGAACTGAATATATATCCGTAAGAACTGAATATATATGCGTAAGAAGGGAATATATATGTGTAAGAACTGAATATATATTTGTAAGAACTGAATATATATGCGTAAGAACTGAATATATGTGCGTAAAACTGAATATATATGTCTAAGAACTGAATATATATGCGTAAGAACTGAATATATATGTCTAAGAACTGAATATATATCCGTAAGAACTGAATATATATGCGTAAGAACTGAATATATATGCGTAAGAATGGAATATATATGTGTAAGAACTGAATATATTTGCGTAAGAACTGAATATATATGCGTAAGAACTGAATATATATGTCTAAGAACTGAATATATATCCGTAAGAACTGAATATATATGCTTAAGAACTGAATATATATGCGTAAGAAGGGAATGTATATGTGTAAGAACTGAATATATATGCGTAAGAACTGAATATATATGCGTAAAAACTGAATATATATGTCTAAGAACTGAATATATATGCGTAAGAACTGAATATATATGCGTAAGAACTCAATATATATGCTTAAAAACTGAATATATATGTGTAAGAACGGAATATATATTTGTAACTACGGAAAATACATTTGTAAGAACGGAATATATATGTGTAAGAACGGAATATATATGTGTAAGAACGGAATATATATGCGTAAGAACGGAATATATATGTGTAAGAACGGAATATATATTTGTAAGGACGGAAAATACATGTGTAAGAACGGAATATATATGTCTAAGAACTGAATATATATGCGTAAGAACGGAATATATATGTGTAAGAACGGAATATATATTTGTAAGGACGGAAAATACATGTGTAAGAACGGAATATATATGTGTAAGAACGGAATATATATGTGTAAGAACTGAATATATATGTGTAAGAACTGAATATATATGTGTAAGAACTGAATATATATATGTAAGAACTGAATATATATGCGTAAGAACTGAATGTATATGCGTAAAACTGAATATATATGTGTAAGAACTGAATATATATATGCGTAAGAACTGAATATATATGCGTAAGGACTGAATATATATGCGTAAGAACTGAATATATATGCGTAAAACTGAATATATATGTGTAAGAACAGAATATATATGCGTAAGAACTGAATATATATCCGTAAGAACTGAATATATATGCGTAAGAACTGAATATATATGCGTACGAAGGGAATATATATGTGTAAGAACTGAATATATATGTGTAAGAACTGAATATATATGCGTTAGAACTGAATGTATATGCGTAAAACTGAATATATATGTGTAAGAACTGAATATATATGCGTAAGAACTGAATATATATGCGTAAGAACTGAATATATGTGCGTAAGAACTAAATATATATGCGTAAAACTGAATATATATGTCTAAGAACTGAATATATATCCGTAAGAACTGAATATATATGCGTAAGAATTGAAAATATATGCGTAAGAAGGGAATATATATGTGTAAGAACTGAATATATATGTGTAAGAACTGAATATATATGTGTAAGAACTGAATATATATGTCTAAGCACTAAATATATATGCGTAACAACTGAATATATATCCGTAAGAACTGAATATATATCCGTAAGAAATGAATATATATGCGTAAGAATTGAATATATATGTGTAAGAACTGAATATATATGCGTAAGAACTGAATATATATGCGTAAGAACTGAATATATATGCGTAAGAATGGAATATATATGTGTAAGAACTGAATATATTTGCGTAAGAACTGAATATATATGCGTAAGAACTGAATATATATGTCTAAGAACTGAATATATATCCGTAAGAACTGAATATATATGCGTAAGAACTGAATATATATGCGTAAGAAGGGAATATATATGTGTAAGAACTGAATATATATGCGTAAGAACTGAATATATATGCGTAAAAACTGAATATATATGTCTAAGAACTGAATATATATGCGTAAGAACTGAATATATATGCGTAAGAACTCAATATATATGCTTAAAAACTGAATATATATGTGTAAGAACGGAATATATATTTGTAACTACGGAAAATACATTTGTAAGAACGGAATATATATGTGTAAGAACGGAATATATATGTGTAAGAACGGAATATATATGCGTAAGAACGGAATATATATGTGTAAGAACGGAATATATATTTGTAAGGACGGAAAATACATGTGTAAGAACGGAATATATATGTCTAAGAACTGAATATATATGCGTAAGAACGGAATATATATGTGTAAGGACGGAAAATACATGTGTAAGAACGGAATATATATGTATAAGAACGGAATATATATGTGTAAGAACTGAATATATATGTGTAAGAACTGAATATATATGTGTAAGAACTGAATATATATGCGTAAGAACTGAATGTATATGCGTAAAACTGAATATATATATGTAAGAACTGAATATATATGCGTAAGAACTGAATGTATATGCGTAAAACTGAATATATATGTGTAAGAACTGAATATATATGCGTAAGAACTGAATATATATGCGTAAGGACTGAATATATATGCGTAAGAACTGAATATATATGCGTAAAACTGAATATATATGTGTAAGAACAGAATATATATGCGTAAGAACTGAATATATATCCGTAAGAACTGAATATATATGCGTAAGAACTGAATATATATGCGTACGAAGGGAATATATATGTGTAAGAACTGAATATATATGTGTAAGAACTGAATATATATGCGTTAGAACTGAATGTATATGCGTAAAACTGAATATATATGTGTAAGAACTGAATATATATGCGTAAGAACTGAATATATATGCGTAAGAACTGAATATATGTGCGTAAGAACTAAATATATATGCGTAAAACTGAATATATATGTCTAAGAACTGAATATATATCCGTAAGAACTGTATATATATGCGTAAGAACTGAATATATATGCGTAAGAAGGGAATATATATGTGTAAGAACTGAATATATATGTGTAAGAACTGAATATATATGTCTAAGCACTAAATATATATGCGTAACAACTGAATATATATCCGTAAGAACTGAATATATATCCGTAAGAAATGAATATATATGCGTAAGAATTGAATATATATGTGTAAAAACTGAATATATATGCGTAAGAACTGAATATATATGCGTAAAACTGAATATATATGTCTAAGAACTGAATATATATGCGTAAGAACTGAATTTATATGTCTAAGAACTGAATATATATGCGTAAGAAGGGAATATATATGTGTAAGAACTGAATATATATGTGTAAGAACTGAATATATATGTGTAAGAACTGAATATATATGTCTAAGAACTAAATATATATGCGTCACAACTGAATATATATCCGTAAGAACTGAATATATATCCGTAAGAACTGAATATATATGTGTAAGAACTGAATATATATGTGTAAGAACTGAATATATATGCGTAAGAACTGAATATATATGTTTAAGAACTGAATATATATGTGTAAGAACTGAATATATATGAGTAAGAACTGAATATATATGCGTAAGAACTGAATATATATGTTTAAGAACTGAATATATATCCGTAATAACTGAATATATATCAGTAAGAACTAAATATATATGCGTAAGAACTGAATATATATGCGTAAGAACTGAATATATTTGCGTAAGAACTGAATATATATGCGTAAAACTGAATTTATATGTGTAAGAACTGAATATATATGCCTAAGAACTGAATATATATGCGTAAGAACTGAATATATATGCGTTAAACTGAATATATATGTATAAGAACTGAATATATATGCGTAAGAACTGAATATATATGTCTAAGAACTGAATATATATCCGTAAGAACTGAATATATATGCGTAAGAACTGAATATATATGCGTAAGAATGGAATATATATGTGTAAGAACTGAATATATTTGCATAAGAACTGAATATATATGTCTAAGAACTGAATATATATCCGTAAGAACTGAATATATATGCGTAAGAACTGAATATATTTGCGTAAGAACTGAATATATATGCGTAAAACTGAATATATATGTGTAATAACTGAATATATATATGTAAGAACTGAATATATATGCGTAAGAACTGAATGTATATGCGTAAAACTGAATATATATGTGTAAGAACTGAATATATATGCGTAAGAACTGAATATATATGCGTAAGGACTGAATATATATGCGTAAGAACTGAATATATATGCGTAAGAACTGAATATATATGTCTAAGAACTAAATATATATGCGTAAGAACTGAATATATATCCGTAAGAACTGAATATATATGCGTAAGAACTGAATAATATATGCGTAAGAAGGGAATATATATGTGTAAGAACTGAATATATATGTGTAAGAACTGAATATATATGCGTTAGAACTGAATGTATATGCGTAAAACTGAATATATATGTGTAAGAATTGAATATATATGTGTAAGAACTGAATATATATGCGTAAGAACTGAATATATATGCGTAAAACTGAATATATATGTCTAAGAACTGAATATATATGCGTAAGAACTGAATATATATGTATAAGAACTGAATATATATGCGTAAGAAGGGAATATATATGTGTAAGAACTGAATATATATGTGTAAGAACTGAATATATATGTGTAAGAACTGAATATATATGTCTAAGAACTAAATATATATGTCTAAGAACTAAATATATATGCGTAAGAACTGAATATATATCCGAAAGAACTGAATATATATGCGTAAGAACTGAATATATATGCGTAAGAAGGGAATATATATGTGTAAGAACTGAATATATATGTGTAAGAACTGAATATATATGCTTAAGAACTGAATGTATATGCGTAAAACTGAATATATATGTGTAAGAACTGAATATATATGCGTAAGAACTGAATATATATGCGTAAGAACTGAATATATATGCGGAAAACTGAATATATATGTCTTAGAACTGAATATATATCCGTAAGAACTGAATATATATGCGTAAGAACTGAATATATATGCGTAAGAAGGGAATATATATGTGTAAGAACTGAATATATATGTGTAAGAACTGAATATATATGTGTAAGAACTGAATATATATGTCTAAAAACTAAATATATTTGCGTAACAACTGAATATATATCCGTAAGAACTGAATATATATCCGTAAGAACTGAATATATATGAGTAAGAAGGGAATATATATGTGTAAGAACTGAATATATATTTGTAAGAACTGAATATATATGCGTAAGAACTGAATATATATGCGTAAAACTGAATATATATGTCTAAGAACTGAATATATATGCGTAAGAACTGAATATATATGTCTAAGAACTGAATATATATCCGTAAGAACTGAATATATATGCGTAAGAACTGAATATATATGCGTAAGAATGGAATATATATGTGTAAGAACTGAATATATTTGCGTAAGAACTGAATATATATGCGTAAGAACTGAAAATATATGTCGAAGAACTGAATATATATCCGTAAGAACTGAATATATATGCGTAAGAACTGAATATATATGCGTAAGAAGGGAATATATATGTGTAAGAACTGAATATATATGCGTAAGAACTGAATATATATGCGTAAAAACTGAATATATATGTCTAAGAACTGAATATATATGCGTAAGAACTGAATATATATGCGTAAGAACTCAATATATATGCTTAAAAACTGAATATATATGTGTAAGAACGGAATATATATTTGTAAGGACGGAAAATACATGTGTAAAAACGGAATATATATGTGTAAGAACGGAATATATATTTGTAAGAACGGAATATATATGCGTAAGAACGGAATATATATGTGTAAGAACGGAATATATATTTGTAAGGACGGAAAATACATGTGTAAGAACGGAATATATATGTGTAAGAACGGAATATATATGTGTAAGAACGGAATATATATGCGTAAGAACGGAATATATATATGTGTAAGAACGGAATATATATTTGTAAGGACGGAAAATACATGTGTAAGAACGGAATATATATGTGTAAGAACTGAATATATATGTGTAAGAACGGAATATATATGTGTAAGAACTGAATATATATGTGTAAGAACTGAATATATATGTGTAAGAACTGAATATATATATGTAAGAACTGAATATATATGCGTAAGAACTGAATGTATATGCGTAAAACTGAATATATATGTGTAAGAACTGAATATATATGCGTAAGAACTGAATATATATGCGTAAGGACTGAATATATATGCGTAAGAACTGAATATATATGCGTAAAACTGAATATATATGTGTAAGAACAGAATATATATGCGTAAGAACTGAATATATATGCGTAAGAACTGAATATATATGTCTAAGAACTAAATATATATGCGTAAGAACTGAATATATATCCGTAAGAACTGAATATATATGCGTAAGAACTGAATATATATGCGTAAGAAGGGAATATATATGTGTAAGAACTGAATATATATGTGTAAGAACTGAATATATATGCGTTAGAACTGAATGTATATGCGTAAAACTGAATATATATGTGTAAGAACTGAATATATATGCGTAAGAACTGAATATATATGCGTAAGAACTGAATATATATGCGTAAGAACTAAATATATATGCGTAAAACTGAATATATATGTCTAAGAACTGAATATATATCCGTAAGAACTGAATATATATGCGTAAGAACTGAATATATATGCGTAAGAAGGAAATATATATGTGTAAGAACTGAATATATATGTGTAAGAACTGAATATATATGTGTAAGAACTGAATATATATGTCTAAGCACTAAATATATATGCGTAACAACTGAATATATATCCGTAAGAACTGAATATATATCCGTAAGAACTGAATATATATGTGTAAGAATTGAATATATATGTGTAAGAACTGAATATATATGCGTAAGAACTGAATATATATGCGTAAAACTGAATATATATGTCTAAGAACTGAATATATATGCGTAAGAACTGAATATATATGCGTAAAACTGAATATATATGTGTAAGAACTGAATATATATGCGTAAGAACTGAATATATATGAGTAAGAACTGAATATATATGCGTAAGAACTGAATGTATATGTCTAAGTACTGAATATATATGCGTAAGAACTGAATATATATGCGTAAGAACTGAATGTATATGCGTAAAACTGAATATATATGTGTAAGAACTGAATATATATGCGTAAGAACTGAATATATATGCGTAAGAACTGAATATATATGCGTAAGAACTGAATATATATGCGTAAAACTGAATATATATGTGTAAGAACTGAATATATATGCGTAAGAACTGAATATATATGCGTAAGAACTGAATATATATGTCTAAGAACTAAATATATATGCGTAAGAACTAAATATATATCCGTAAGAACTGAATATATATGCGTAAGAACTGAATATATATGCGTAAGAAGGGAATATATATGTGTAAGAACTGAATATATATGTGTAAGAACTGAATATATATGCTTAAGAACTGAATGTATATGCGTAAAACTGAATATCTATGTGTAAGAACTGAATATATATGCGTAAGAAGGGAATATATATGTGTAAGAACTGAATATATATGTGTAAGAACTGAATATATATGTGTAAGAACTGAATATATATGCGTAAGAACTGAATATATATGCGTAAGAATGGAATATATATGTGTAAGAACTGAATATATTTGCGTAAGAACTGAATATATATGCGTAAGAACTGAATATATATGTCTAAGAACTGAATATATATCCGTAAGAACTGAATATATATGCGTAAGAACTGAATATATATGCGTAAGAAGGGACTATATATGTGTAAGAACGGAATATATATTTGTAAGGACGGAAAATACATGTGTAAGAACGGAATATATATGTGTAAGAACGGAATATATATGTGTAAGAACGGAATATATATGCGTAAGAAGGAAATATATATGTCTAAGAACTGAATATATATGCGTAAGAACTGAATATATATGTCTAAGAACTGAATATATATGCGTAAGAAGGGAATATATATGTGTAAGAACTGAATATATATGCGTAAGAACTGAATATATATGTGTAAGAACTGAATATATATGTCTAAGAACTAAATATATATGCGTAACAACTGAATATATATCCGTAAGAACTGAATATATATCCGTAAGAACTGAATATATATGTGTAAGAACTGAATATATATGTGTAAGAACTGAATATATATGCGTAAGAACTGAATATATATGTCTAAGAACTGAATATATATCCGTAAGAACTGAATATATATGCGTAAGCACTGAATATATTTGCGTAAGAACTGAATATATATGCGTAAAACTGAATATATATGTGTAATAACTGAATATATATGTGTAAGAACTGAATATATATGTTTAAGAACTGAATATATACGTGTAAGAACTGAATATATATGAGTAAGAACTGAATATATATTCGTAAGAACTGAATATATATGTTTAAGAACTGAATATATATCCGTAAGAACTGAATATATATCCGTAAGAAATGAATATATATGCGTAAGAACTGAATATATATGCGTAAGATCTGAATATATTTGCGTAAGAACTGAATATATATGCGTAAAACTGAATATATATGTGTAAGAACTGAATATATATGCCTAAGAACTGAATATATATGTGTAAGAACTGAATATATATGTGTAAGAACTGAATATATATGTCTAAGAACTAAATATATATGCGTCACAACTGAATATATATGCCTAAGAACTGAATATATATGTGTAAGAACTGAATATATATGTCTAAGAACTAAATATATATGCGTAACAACTGAATATATATCCGTAAGAACTGAATATATATCCGTAAGAACTGAATATATATGTGTAAGAACTGAATATATATGTCTAAGAACTGAATATATATGCGTAAGAACTGAATATATATGTCTAAGAACTGAATATATATCCGTAAGAACTGAATATATATGCGTAAGAACTGAATATATATGCGTAAGAAGGGAATATATATGTGTAAGAACTGAATATATATGTGTAAGAACTGAATATATATGTGTAAGAATGAATATATATGTCTAAGCACTAAATATATATGCGTAAGAACTGAATATATATCCGTAAGAACTGAATATATATCCGTAAGAAATGAATATATATGCGTAAGAATTGAATATATATGTGTAAGAACTGAATATATATGCGTAAGAACTGAATATATATGCGTAAAACTGAATATATATGTCTAAGAACTGAATATATATGCGTAAGAACTGAATTTATATGTCTAAGAACTGAATATATATGCGTAAGAAGGAAATATATATGTGTAAGAACTGAATATATATGTGTAAGAACTGAATATATATGTGTAAGAACTGAATATATATGTCTAAGAACTAAATATATATGCGTCACAACTGAATATATATCCGTAAGAACTGAATATATATCCGTAAGAACTGAATATATATGTGTAAGAACTGAATATATATGTGTAAGAACTGAATATATATGCGTAAGAACTGAATATATATGCGTAAAACTGAATATATATGTCTAAGA